>CM046471.1:17925370-18190370 GCA_025506415.1 Flaveria robusta
AGGGGGAAGTAGTAGATCAGTAGCAGTAAAGAGCGATAATTGGATCTCTCATGCACCTCACTACAAGCACACCAGATATTATGTTTGTCACCTGTTTGTGCTCAAGATTCCAAGTTGCTCCAAAAGTATCACACATGATGGCTGCTAAAAGAATTTTGTAGTATATTAAAGTGGAACCTAAGTTGGGATTATGGTATCCTAAAAGTGTAGACTTCAATCTTTATGGATACACTACCAGTGACTATGGAGGATGCAACATCAACAAAAATTCCACCTCAGGAGGATGTCAAATTCTAGGAGAAAGACTGGTTCCATGGTAATGCAAAAACATCTTGACACAGGATGAAGGATTTGGTCGCTCTACCTCTTGACAACCCCTCAAGAGATAGAAGAGGATACATGTATAAGTTGTTATTGATAAGAATGCTTGAAGGTTAAAAAGGAGTTTCGGTATCATCATCCTAGGGGGAATTTGTTAAGTTATGAAAAGGATGAGGCCACCAAAAACACAACGGTTTAGCACAAGGCTACCAACTGCCAATCAGCACTAGATTATCAACTACCGAAAGCCACCAAGTGCACTACCGATCAACACTAAAGATAATGAAGTGATGATTGACTGTTTATTAGCACTCAAACGTATACGCTGACAATCAACTACAACACTAGACAAATCTGTCTGTAGTGAAGTACATTGGCGGCTGTTATATTCTACCTTTTGGAGACAACATAGTACTGAATCTGTTGACTTCTGATATGCCGATTGCATGTCTGTGTTGTAGTTACTTATTCCTAAACTAGGAATATATGTAAAGTGATTTATTCTTGGTGTTTAGCTTTCATAATATAAGTATCTCACACTTGTATAGTATAGAGGTAAGCTTATTAGCCCACTTGTTTATACATTGAGTGTAATAGTTTGTACTCAAAATATATTAATCAAGTGTATACTATGAAAAAACTTCTTGTGTCTATATTGTTACTTAAAGTATATGTACATTTTAGTAAAGCAGTTGACTTAGATTTCTCATTCGTCATCTGTTGATTACTAAAGCCTTGTTAGTCCATAGATGAGCCCAAAGATGCTGAAGACACTTTTTTGGATCTGGCCGGTTGATCAAGTTGTACATTATTCACAGCCATTTTCATTTTCATCAAGACGGAATGAAAATTACGAGACTATATCTAAAGCTGAATCCAAAGTAAATGAGCTTCTAGATAGACATGGCTATGATAGCTCAAAAGAAAAGAAAATGGAAGCTAGAAGAGTCATGAGGAGGTTGAATCAAAGGGTCCAACTTGGGAAAAGAAAGATGGCTGCAATAAGGAAATCTGGCACTTCACTACTTTCTCATAAGAGGAAAAGATCTGATGAGGAATCATCAAAAAGATAGTTGGTTCTCGGACTTGAAGCCATTCCCAAGGCATCTATTGAAAAAGAAGCTCCACTACTGAAAATGTTATATGAAGTTGTGGAAGAGCTAAAGAAATTAGCTGCTAATGCAATCACCAAAATAGCTGGACAAGAGGCTTTTTCAGTAGATGAACCCTCAGGAAGAATGATTGTCTATGCAAGAAGAACCCAGACCATAGAAGATGATATGAAAAGATATGGGGTGACTCTTAAAAAAGAAATCAACCAACTTTATAAAGTTATCATGGACATACTTGAGTTTGAACTTAAGAAATTAGCTGAGGTGATATTTGGTCAACTAGATATTGAAACAGAAACCTCAGTTAGCTCTAAGGTGAATGTGGAGACAAATGGCCCAGAAGTTGGCAAGGATGATGAGAGAGTTCAAACAACTGTTTATGATCCCAAGTTAGCTGGTGAGGCATCAAATGTACATACAAAATCTTCAGCAATCAAACCTACAGCAATCTCTACCTTTGACAAAGGTAAGAGACATATGACTACTGAAGAAGAAGTTGAACATGAGTCTCATGATAGTAAAGCCATATTTCTGATGACAAAAAGGATGAAGTATATGGATTGAACCTAGAGGCTCGAGAAATAAAAAACAAGAATTTAAAGAATTTGATCGCACTAAAACTTTGATCCGTGCGAGAAGCTAGTTCTCACACAATACCTTTTGGTTACTAGTATATATTGTATTGCTTAGTTCATTGTAATTAGAGATTTTGTTAGTTTATCCTGATTATGCAAATTGTTTTTGTAATCATTTTTAGAGAGCAATAAAAAGAAAATTATTTACGTGTTGCTTGTCTTGTTCATTTCTTGTTATCATGAGTGAATTTATTTCGTGTTTTACTCATGAGATCGATCTTATTGTATTTCACGATCCTTACAATTGGTATCAGAGCTTGTGTGCTCTAGATCGATTCATTAGAAACTTGAAGTGATTTGAAGATTTATTGAGCTTCAAAATTGGTTTCTATATGAAGAGTGAATTGGTTTGATTGAATGTGTGCTGATCTTGGAGGTATTTGAGATCAGCAACAAGTTGAACATGATTGATTAAAGACTTTAAGACATTTTTGTGGCTAAAATGGCTTAAAATAATCAAATCAGTGACAATTAAGATCAAACTTGAACTAAATTCACTAATCTAAACCTCAAACTATTAATTTTCAACAAATTGTTGAGTAGTTTCAAGTGAAAAATGGCTGAATTGCACTGATAAGAATCTACGAAAACTTACTTTTCACACGTGAAAACTCTACATTTCGCGCGAGAAGTTATATATTTCGCAAAATTTTGGTACTCAAATATTCCATCCGCGCAAGAAGTTGAAGTACTCGTAAAAGTTTGTTACAACTTCTGTCGTGCGAAAAGTTTGTTGTTGTAGCGCGAGAAACTCAACTTTTGAAGAAATTTTATTGAAGTTTGAAGTTTGATTTTCAAAATGATGCTACTCTAAGTTTGGATAATGAGATTGGAACCGGTACCAAACCTCCAAGAATTCTAAGTGAAGATGATTATGTTGAATATACATACATTTTTGAGAACCATGTCATATTTACTGAGCCAAAAATTTTAAGGTCAATTAAGTATGGATCTTACATTCCTTTGTACAAGATTGAAAAGGGTGAGATGGTTCAAAAACCTGAGCATTTGTGGGATGAAGAGGGTATGAAGAGATTTGAACTTGATGACAAAGCTTATGCTGCTATAACTATGGCATTGACCACTGGAATTTCTCATATTTTCTAGGATTTCAAGGGAGCTAATGTCTTATAGGATGCATTGGAAACACAATTCTTGAAAAACAACGACTGAGAGAAAGTAAGAAAGATATGCTAAATAGAAAATTCAATATGTTTAATCATGTATTGGGAGCGAATTTGGAGACACAAATTCAAGATTTGTGAAGTTGATCACTAAAATGAAGAGTGCTATTGTTTCTTTGGAAAACATAACTATCAATAAGAAGCTACTAAAATCTTTACCCTACAGTTGGAATAACAACTTTACATCCATCAAGAGAACCAAAGAATTATTCCCTCTATCTCTTAGTGATTTGATTTCTATGATTATATCATATAAGATGGATGATAAGTAAAGGGCTACAAACCATCTAAACTCAATAGGAGCTGAAGCTACGACATTATATGCAAAGATGGCTAGCAATCCAAATTACTATGTGAGCTTCTCCTAAATGTGTCAACAACAATAGTTTGGAAGCGCCTTTGTTCATCCCATGCAAGAAACAACTATTCCTCATCTCAATGTTACAAATCCCAATCAGTATTCCCCTATGCAATCCCAACATCTATCAGTTCAACCATAGATTAACACATATGCATCTGTTTAACCTCCACCACAAATTCCACAAGCATATGTTGCTACTTTTAATCCATCAAAACAAACCATTGAGATTGAAGAAAAACACCTAGCCTTTTTCACAACTTTCATGTCAAGTTATGAAGCTTTAATGGCCGTAAGACTAAGTGTTCCAAATATTTTTGTTTATGATTTGCAACAAGTCAATGTAGATGATGTAGAAGAAAGTAACATTAAGTAACAAATAGAAGTGGTGGTTTATAGAGCTAAAAAGTTTACAAGAAGAACATGTCGTAAAATGTTTGGGGTATACAATGCAAGCAAAATGGGTTTTGAGAAGTCAAGTCTGAGATGCTATAACTATGACAAACCTAGACACTTTACTAGGGAATGCACAGAACCAAAGACCAATCAGAATGATAATGAAAAAAGAATGGTGACTATCGAAGTTGAAATAAAAAATGACAAGCCTAGCACATCAAGCAACATAAGATTGGTTTCATAAACAAACAATGAGTATGGTTTGATTAGATGGAAATTCTAGATCTCAAGATATCTACTGCTTTACTTGATAAAATTAGAACTGAGGATGTAGAAGAAATGCCTGAAAATCTATTTGCTGAGTTTGGTTCAAGTAACCTATTGGAAGGAGTGTTTGCAGAAGGTGTTTATCAAGATGAGAAAGTAGAAGAAAGTGAAAAGACTGAGATTGATGTGAAGAATAATGTTGTGAAAGTTGTTGAGACTACTAATGCTCAAATTGTGAGAAATCATATTGAAGGTTAAAAAGCTGTTGAGATTACTCCAATTCAAGCTGAGGTTGAGGATGTTAAGGTGAAGAATGTTGAAGATGGAAGTGGCAATTCTACTTCTAATGCTGTTGAGATTACTCCGGGATCTGTTGTTGAACAAATTGTAACATCTATCGAGACTACTCTAGCACATTCATTAGAAGAAGCTTTTAATGTAAAGAAAGAAGTGCTAAAAGTGTTCATGGTAAAAGGAATGACTAAAGCTGAAAAACAAGATAAAGCTACAACTGTGGTATGTAATAATCTTTGTACTACTTCTTGTGTTGAAAAGATTCAAAGGTATAGAGTTCATAATGAGAGTTTGATTTTGGGAGTTGAAAAGCTTCAATATAAAACACGAAAATATAAATACAATGAAAAGATTTTCAAGTAAAAGTTTTACAATCACAACTTAATCTTCATGATAAAGATTGTACAAATAAAGATTTGTCAAAAAATAATGATGAACTTGCTTTGGAAATAAACAAACTCAATAATAATCTCTTATCTACAAAACTTACAGTTGAGAAATTTGAACTTTTTAAACAATAGTTGAGGGTATAATTAAATCCCAAATGACACAAAAAATCAATGGTGGTAAGAGTGGTATTTGATTTTCCAACATTACACCACCCATTAATCATGATTATTCATGCATGCCTTCATTGGTTAATTTAATAGATGAAGATATGAATTATGGTCTAGGGTTTCAAACAAAGTGCGACTTTAAACCTCCGGTTAACATACCTTTGACTATTGATCCTATCATAAAAACTGAAACTAAACTCAATAATTCTAATATTTTTTTAGAAAGAATGAAGAAAGAGGGGTTTGTGGAAGAATGGGATAGTGATGATGACTTAGATTTTCAAAATAATAAAAAAATATGAAATATATTGAAAGTTTATTTATGTGTAACTCATCACTTTTTATGAATGAAGAACAAGTTGTTGATGTTCTTAAAAAGGATTGTTCATCAAAATCTTCATCGCAAGAGAAATCAACGGCAAAAATCATACACGATAACAACGATCTTAAAAGAAAACAAACATCATTATCCGGCTTGAAAACCAATTTCAAGAACATATTTTTTTCAAAAGGCAATATAGATAAGGAGGATTGCATTTTTCAATAAATGAATACTCAATTATTTAAAAATAAACTTCCTAATAATGCTAATCTAGTAAAATAATTTGTTTCTTGCTCAGGTATCAAAATGACGGGTCTAATTCTAGCAACTGTGTCTAAATATGTCAAGGATACAACTCATGACTCATTGACTTCGGATCAAAAGACAGAGAAAAATTCCTTAATTCTTTCGGAACGAGATAGAAAAATTCATGTTGATAAAAAGA
Organism: Flaveria robusta; assembly: GCA_025506415.1. Classification (NCBI taxonomy): domain Eukaryota; kingdom Viridiplantae; phylum Streptophyta; class Magnoliopsida; order Asterales; family Asteraceae; genus Flaveria; species Flaveria robusta. The sequence continues at coordinate 17,931,262 of CM046471.1, forward strand.
AATGAGAGAATATTCAAGAATCACAAAGCCAAAGAAATACCAAAGCTAGATTCTATGATAACTTTGGTGGTTATTATAAACAATTTGAGAGAAATGTTCGAATGAAAGATTTCACTAAGAAACCATGTTGTTAGTTTGTGGAAAATCAAGTCATAAAGCTAAAAATTGTATTCATCAACACAATTCAATAAGCAAACAACAATTTAATAACTCAATTTAACATAATAGAAAACAATTTTTCTTAATTGTCAAGTTTAACAAAAATTCATCTCTAAAGATTTTCACAAATGAAAATTTAAGCAAAATATATGTGGTTAAGAAATCACAAAGTGTTGATAAATACAATGTCAGCTACAAAATGACAAGCTAAAGAAAATTGACACAAAGTTGATAAAACCAGTATAGAAATAGAAAGTTAAGGTCAAACATACTATTTCAACTTATTGCACATTATCTATCATGTTCAAAAGGTAAACAACATAAACTTCTTCATAAACTTCTTGTTCATACCAATGTTGAATCAATCCGACAATTATTACATATGGATTTATTTGGTCCTGTCAGTGTTTTAAGCTTAGGCAGCTTCCAGATTCACTTGGGTTTTATTTTTAGATTCTAAAGATGAAACTCCTTATTTGCTGATCAAGTTTATGAATCTTGTGGAAAACCATACTGAAAAGTAGATCAAATTCATCAGAAATGATAATGGAACCAAATTTTGCAATCACATATTGAATTAATTTTGTGAATAGAAGGGGATAGCAAGACAGTTCAGTACTACAGGAAATCCACAAGAAAATAGTGTTTCTTAACGGAAAAACAGAACCCTAATTGAACTAGCTCGTACGATACAATTTGCTGCAAAACATACATCATTCTTTTGGGTAGAAGCTGTCAATACATCATGTTATGTTTATAATCGTGTCTTGATAAATAAACAACAAAATATGACTACTTATGAGATATTCTTTAAATATAAACCTAAAGTCAAATATTTTAAAGCATTCGGTTGTTGTTGTACTTTGTAGCACACAACTAATTTGAAATCTAAATTTGATAAAAAGGCTGATGATTGATTCTTTGTTGGTTATTTAGCTAACAAAGTTGCATATCGAGTTTATAATAAAAGAACCAAAAAGATAATGGAGTCATTTAATATCGATTGGCACGAATCTAACAAAACTGATGCTGGTTCTGCTCTTGCATGGGTATATGATTATTCTTCATTGTTCAACACTTTTAAACGATCTCCTCATGGGTTTCTGAAGAAGGAGGTTCTGCTATCTATCTAACTCATGGAATTTCTTCAAATACTTTACTTGTTCAATAGCAAAATGTGCTTCAAGACCAGATTCTTGAATCAAAAATTAATTCTCAAATCATGCCTGATTTAAGTCTTGATAATCATGAAGTTGAATATAATTCTCATTCTTCTGACAGAACAACTACATCCACTCAGGATGTACCAATTGAAACTATTCAAGTACCTTTTGATGATGTATCTTCTAATACTCATTCATTAGATACTATAGTTGACAATTCTTGTCAAGAAGAAACAATTGTGTATCAACCAAAAGGAGGTATTATTGAAAATGAACCTAGTAGTCATTTGTTTATTTTAGACAATGTCATTTCTACAAATGGAATTCCTTAATTACGCATTCATAGAGACATCCAATATTGGCGATAATTGATCCATTCATTAATGGTGTTCACACGCATAGTCAATCAGGAGCCATCAATACATGTTTCTATACATGTTTTATATCTCAAATTATGCCAAAGAATGTTGAAATGTCTTTAAAAGAAAATAACTAGATTAAGGCAATGCAAGATGAGCTAATGCAATTCAAAAAGCTGAATGTCTGGCATCTGTGCGAATTACCAAGAGATAAGTTGCTTATCAGAACAAAGTAGATATTTCAAAATAAGACGGATGAAAATGGTGTTAGTGTTCGCAACAAGAACACGGGTCAAGATGTTGATCAAGATCTGTATAGATTAATTATTAATCCCTGATTTATCTCAATACTAGGAGAGCTGACATTATTTTCACTATCTATTAGTGTGTACGTTATCAAAGTAATCTGAAAAAATCGCACATGAAAGCTGTCAAGCGGATTTTCAAGTATCTTAATGGCCAACCAAAACTTGGACTTTGGTATCCTAGAAATTCTGAATTCAAAATATATGCTTATACTGACAGTGATTAAGGTGGTTATAATTTGGTTAAGAAATCAACAACAGGTGGGTGTGAATTCCTTAGAAATAGATTAATATCATCACAATGCAAAAAGAAAAATACTATTTCAATATCCACTTTAGAGGCTGAGTGTGTGGCCGCATCAAGCTATTGTTCCAAAATTATTTGGATTAAGCAATAAATTCTTGATTATGGTCTTAATATATTCAACACAAACCATTTGGTGTGACAACTCTACCATTCACAATATTTCAAGAATCCGATTCAACACTCCAACTCAAAACACATTGATATCCGCTTGCATTTTGTTTGTTGTGTTGATAGAAAACTAATTTATCCGATGAAAACATTGCTCACTTATTTACCAAGGCCTTTGATCATTCTTGGTTTGACTTTTTTGTTTAATCTTTGGGAATGATTTACTTTGATTGATTTCACGAGAATTTTCACCAAAAATATTTTCATTTTCTTAGTTTGTTAAGATTATTATTTTCTATAGATAATCACAATTTAGGGGGAGAAATTTGAAAATGCAATGACAAAGATATTTGGTTTAGGGAGAGTTATATTATTATTTTTCAAAATGAATTTTCTTTATAAATAGGAAATGATAGTACATTTCTTAATTTTGATAAGATACTTACAAAGACTTAAAATGAAACTGATTTGATTTGATTTGATTTGTTGATAGTTTCTACCTTCAAGATTGAAAAGCTATATAGGTTGTGATGCACATGAATTAAGTAAACTGTGACTAAAGAGGGTAACACATCAAGAGTCTGCGGTTACACTAAATCCATGCTAAAACAGACTGAGTGTTACAATCATGTCATACTCAAGCCATCATTTTCTGAATCAGTAATTGTCATAAGTACATATATATATATATGTATGTATGTTATATATATATATATATATATATATATATATATATATATATATATATATATATATATAAGGGAGGATTCCAGAGAAAACCAATAGTTATGTGAAAAATAAAGAAAACCACGAAAACCAATAACATAATTAATAACTTTTTTGTTATTTTAACTGTTAAAATATTATTTAAGCATTTGGTCACATATATGTTGCACATACATACGAGAATGAGGAGTTTTACGTATACGTAACACTATACCGAATGAAAACTGGTTACGTATATGTAACCTATGTGTGACGTATATGTAAAACCATGCTACGATTTTCATTTGATCCATACCCTTATTTATATATACTCACACATATATATAGAGGGTAGTGATAAAAAAATGTATAAATTATGTTACCGATGTCATTGGTTTTCTCTATTTTTCTTATAACATTATGGTTTTCTTAAAAGATGCCAAAATAAAAGATAACAAAAGAAATATGTCAAATAGAGCAAAAAGATACCAAATGACCATATAGGAAAAAAAGATGCTAATAAGTACAAAATAAAAGATATGTTAAATACATACATACTATTTGGTACATATTTTCATTTTTGAGAATATCTTCTGACACAGGAGGTAAATCAAAAGATGGGGCATGTAAGTCTGGATTGACGTATATGTCCTAAACATCTTGCAAAAGCAAAACATAAGTCCGCCTGTTAGTTAATAAGTCGTAAAACTTGTTAATATTCTGTATACAGAAATGTTTCTCAGGCTAGTAATGCTTAAATTGATATATTAAGAAAATCCATAATCATTTGGTTAACTAATCAAAAGTAAAAGTTTTAAGTTTTGAAATCTCAAAATGTTTTGAAGTATGGATAAGAGTTCTACAAGTCTTAAATTGTGTGATCCACTGATTTAATATAAATAAATAAAACATGATAAATTACAACTTATATATCTTTAAAAAAAGTTTAAGTCTGAATTTCATATTGACAAATTAACTTAAAATAGTCATTTTCTAAATAAAGGCGAAAGATGTAAATAATCAATTTTCTAAGGAATATGATCCTACTATAGAAAATTCACAAAAAAATTAAAGTGTACTTCATTAAACTTGTTTAAATTTGTTAGAATTTTAGAATTTAAACTTACAAAATTACCAAAAGATTTGTTTTGTTTTGTTTATTTAATCAAAATGAAAAAATCCGGTGAAAATTGATCATTTGTGTAAACGTAAAAGTCAAAATAATCAATAAATGGTTAAAAAATTAAATTTTTTGAAATAAAAATTCAAGTTTTAAACTTATCGCAGGCGAAAAGTTTAATTTATGTGAGAGCTCACTTCTCACGCGAGAAGTCAAGTGTCTATATAAGCAACAATTGTGCGAAAAGTGAAGTACTCGCGTCGCACATTCACTCTAAAACATTCTGAAATTTTATCTAGTATTTGTTTTGTTTAATCATTTAGACTACATCATTGTGGTGAGATATTCATTTCAAGACTGATTAAAGATAGTTTGAATAGATTAAATATCTATGTGTATTGACTTGAATGTTACCGAACAATAAAGTTTCATTTGAAGTGTTACTTGATAAAACTGAACATTAAAATACTTAATTAACAGTTAGGAGACATTAATACAACAAGTTTAGATCGTTAAAATGCGTCAAAATGACTTCAATTTGAATCTGAAATTTGAGTTATTGCACGCAAAAACTTTACTTGAACATGAACAGACGCAAAAACTTCAGTGTTCACATGAACTGCTTGCGTAGAGAATCGCTAACTATTCTCGAGAAAAGTTGATTTTGGTCAAATCTGATTTCGGTCAAATCTGATTTCATGCGATTAGTGACCTTTCACATGATAATTTATAACTTTCACAAAATTACTCGCATGCCAAAAGTTAGACCTTTCGCCCGAGAAGTTCAAAATTTTGATATTTTTTGTAAGTCTGATTTTGATGTAATTTGTGACTGATTAACTATTTAATTTGATTACAAATGGCTTGACAAATGGTATTCAACAAAAATCATAATGTTGTGGCTTATCTTGAAGAGGTTGCTGACGACAAAGCCTTATTTCATTCACTTATAGAAGGCTTGAAGACGTCGAGGATACACAATGCTATTGCTGCTAACCCGTCCATTTATGCTGATGTTGTCAATGACTTCTGGGCAGCAGCTGCAAACAGAGAATAATGCATTACTAGAATACTAAAAGAAAAGAGAGTCATGATCACAACAAAAGTTATTAACAGTGTTTTACTGTTTGGATATCAACCAAATGCACCTGTGAAGCTTGATGATGATGTTGCTCGTGATCGTCAACAAAGAATTGGATACGATCATAGATATCCTTCATTGGAGAAGAAGCACTTACCATCGTTCTAGATTTTTCTATTCCATGTGGTAGTCCATTGTTCGAGCAATCTGAAAGCTTGTTTGGATAGCTTAAGTGGTTTATTTATGCATGCTTAAATATGTATGCATCAAATGCTATGGAGTATAAAGTTACCACCTTTATTTCTAAGGTTCATGTATTTTGATTTATGACATTATTTAAAATCCATGTTATAACAATATATTATACATCAAAGATTTAATGGGTTTCAAAGAAGATAATGATACAACTATGCAAGATTCCCACCTCATTGACTAACCAACTGTTGCTGCACTGTTACCCGTATTTTCATGTTATTTGCATTGGTTGCCTTAGAGCTTAAGTGTGGCAATGCAGATAAGTAAAAGCTTCACCCACATTTATTAACCCTTCACCCACATTAAGTTATTCTACCCATATTCGTGTCTATGTTGCATTAACCTATCTTTGTATGGTCAAGACATAAGGGTCAATTATTATTCGCCTTTGTCTAACTTAGCAGCATTTCAAAACTACCATGCGCATATGTCTAACTCAGTCGCATTCTAGAAGTGTTACCCGCATTTGTTTAACTCAACCATATGAAATAATATAGTCAATTTTGTTTCATAGCTACTCAGCCTACATTTTTCAAGTAATGAAAGCTAATCACCTTGGTGCATTACCGTACCTTGTGACCATACAAACCCCTAATGAAATTTACTTAAGGCAGGTCCTTTTGATAAAGTTTAAGCATCATTGAGTATCTATTTGTAAGGGCAGCCTCCTACTAAGGCATCAATTGCCTATCTAGTTGATGGTGTTCAAACATTTTAATAGATCTAAACATGGTACCGTAACAAAAGACCATGGTGATAAAATTTCCAATGTAGCTCTTTCAATCTTACCCATCATAATACATGCTTTTACCATCTTCTTGAGTGCATGATATGACACTATTTCATAATTTATCAGTTTTCACTAACACAAAGTACTTATTTGAAAGTCAACTAGTTCCATGTAGTGATGAAACCCACCAGGAGTGATCTTTTCATTGTTTTGGATCGATTTCTAAATGAAAATTTTAATGGTCAAAGACAAATGGTGCCATTTATTACCCATTCATTTTGAAAGTACTATAAACTTTATGGATCATAATCGGGAAATCCATCAAATTATACCCTGTTTTGGAACATCTAAATCACACTCAGCTTTAACTCAAAGTTGTTTGCTTAAATGTTTGATCACGTAATGCAATCCATATCATGGTTCTAAGACTCTTTTACTTTACTTTCACATGTGAACTTTAGCATTTTGAGCCCTTTACATTCTTGAATTATTGTTATATTTCTTTATACTTCTCTTTCATATTATTATAACAATAATTATCAATTATCATTTATCATTTTACTTCTTTTTCTTTTCTTTAACTTTTATACTTCAACGTGCTATCATGGGTATTCCATAAAACTATTTCTTGTATAGTTCTTTACATAATATTAAGGATATAAACAATACACGTACTCATCTACGACATGGATGACAAATAGTTTGGTAACCATGAGTTTGACTGATTACGATAATCGGTTCGATTACCTATAGATAGTAAGAGTACTCCTATCATGGTTCAGTTATCTTTATAGAAGTCTCCATTAAATAAGAATATAAAAGGTTTGTTCATATTCACCTTAAATGGTTAGGGCAAGTAGGTTGTCGAATAATAAAAAGTATATGGTTGTTGTATCTTGTAATTAATATACTAGCTATCTTAAATAATCTATTTTCACTTAACTATTGAATCGGTTGAACTTTATTGAAACAACTAAGTGAAAAATTAAACAAAACAAAATTACGATTGAAGTGAGTTTGAGATCAATATTGAGAAAGATGACTAACTCTAGGTTTTGGTTGTGAGTCACAACATGTAATTACTAGTTTGGATGTCACATAGGCATAACTATATTCGAATATTATTAAATAGATTTAAGCAAACCACCAATCATGCTATGTTGAGTTAATGATAAAAAATCAATTAAGAACATAAGGTAATAGGTTATCTAAACAAAAATCAATTTAATTAATACGAAACAACTAACAATATTTATTAATGATTACTAGATTAGTGATTGACCGCTTACTAAATTAATCAACAAAAATCTAATCGTTTTATTGTAAGGCCCCTTTTTTCCCGGCAAACTCACAATTGGTTTTGTGATCATAACCATAATTCTTCCAATGAAAATTTCTTTAAAAACAAGCAGCGGAAATTAAAATTCAATCAACATTCAAGTCATGATTACATATATATTACATAATGCAAATTCATTGTTCAAACATAGATATCATAATTAAAGTTGAAATTCGGGTCCCGGTCTTTAATCCGGGAGCTTCATCATGCCCAATCATCATCAACTTAGTTACACATGGATTTACCTAATAAACACACTAAAAGTCAGCGTTGCTAAGTGAGTTATAGTTTTAGTTTAAAACAACAAGACAATGACACTAAAAGAAAACTTTATAGCAGGCCATATAGCAACATATCATATAGTGGCATTATACACTATTGAGATATCATAAGCTTAGAAATATCATAACTTATCTACCTAATGAACTTTGACATGGATAACACACATTATTCATAACACTTGACAAGGCAAGCTGATACAAGCACCGGCAAGCCAACATAACGATGCAGTACACTAAGCAAAGCAAGCTGAAAATCCATGTAATGCACTGAGCAAAGCAAGCTAATGATCCATGCAATTCGCTAACCAAAGCAAGGAGATAATCAATGTAATGCACTTAAGCAAAGCAAGCTAATAATCCATGCAATGCACTAACCAAAGCAAGCTAATGATCCATTCAATGCACTAAGCAAAGCAAGGTAATAATCCATGCAATTCTCTAAGAAAAGAAAGCTAGTAATATATGCAATGCACTAAGCAAAGCAAACTTTTAATTTCTCAAGGATAAAAGGATAAAACATATGAAGATTCTTTAAGCCTCTTTTAACTTTGATTAAGTGTACTAGGTATAACTAAGCATGAAACCCTCATGGCAATGGACAATAGGAGAACATAAGTGGAAATATCCCATGTGGGACAAATGCGAGTAACTATACTAATGCTGATGAATTAATATAATATGAGTGAGAAGTTAGCAAATGCACGTAACATTCTGTAATTTTAGGGATTAAACCTAGAGGCTCGGGAAATTAAAAACATTATTTTAAACACTGTTCTCCCAAGAACTTATATCCATGCGAGAAGATAGTTCTCGCACGAGACCTTTTTGGTTATGTATATATAATGTTGCTTCTTTAATTGTAATTTGAAATACAGAGAACTTTTGATTTACTCATAGTTGTGCGAATTGTAATCAGTTTGTATCCATTTTAAGAGAGCAATACAAAGAGATTTATTTACTTGTGCTTGTTTTATCTTACTAGGTTACATCTTCTTGCTCTTTTTGTGTTACTGTGAGGAATTTATTTCGCGTCTTCCTCACGAGATCGATCTTACTGTAAATAATGATCCTTACAATTGGTATTAGAGCTTGTGTGCTCTAGATTGATCCACTTACAATTTGAAGTGAGTTTTGAGTTACAAAATTCATTGAAACATGAAGGTTGAAGTTATTTGATTCAGTTTTTACTAAAGTTGAAGGAGTTTGAGATCAGAAACAAGCTGATTTTTGTGGTTAGAATGGTTTAAAACAATCTAATTAGTGATATTTAGGATAAAATTTAAACTAAATTCACTAATTTAAAGCTCATATTATCAATTTAGAACAAATTGGTGAAAAGAATTAATTGCAAATTGTCAGAATTGAACTGAGAAAAATCTGCAAAAACTACTTTTCGCATGTGAAAACTCTATTTTGCGCGAGAATTTATACATTTCGCGAAAGTGGGTTACACAAAGATTCTATTCACGCGAAAAGTTGAAGAACTCGCAAAAATTTATTACAAATACTGCCACGAAAAAGTTTGTCATTATCACGCGAGAACTTGCATCTTCTGCGCAAGAAGTTCAATTCCTGAAGAAAGTCAGTGAAGTTTGAAGTTTGAGTTACAAAATGGCAAATCTAAAGAATCTTAATGCTACTCTAAGCTTGGATAATGAGATTAGCACAAGTACCAAACCTCCAAAACTACTGAGCGAAGATGATTATGCTGACTGGACATACAGATTTGAGAATCTTGCCATATACACTGAGTTAAAGATGTGGAAGTCATTCAAGCATGGACTTCACATTCTTTTATACAAGAATGAAAAGGGTGAGATGGATCAAAAGCCCGAATATTTATGGGATTAAGATGACATGAAAAGATTTAAACTCGATGACAAAGCTTATGCTGCCGTTACATGGCTTTGACCATTAAAATTTCTCACAAGTTCAACGATTTTCGGGGAGCCAAAGTACTATGGGATGCTCTAGAAACATAAATAATAAGGAATAAGCATATAAGAAAAAGCAAGAAAGATATGTTGAATCAAGATTTCCACATGTTCAATCATTCTTGGTTTACCAAGACAAGAACATTACTGACTTATATACCAAGGCTTTTGATCATTCTCGGTTTGACTTTCTTGTCATATGATTATGATTGACTTTAATTATTTTATCAATATTTTAACCAAAAACTATTTTCATTTCCTTAGTTTGTTAAAATTTTTATTTTCTATAGATAATCATAATTTTAAGGGGAGAAATTTGAAAATGAAATAAAAAAGATTTTTGGTTAGGGGGAGTTAAATGAAAAGTTTTCAAAAATGAGTTTTTTATATAAGTAGGAAATGATAGTACATTTCTTGATTTTGATAAATTACATACAAAGATTTGACTTGATTTTGTTTGATTTGTTGATATGTTCTACCTTCAAGATTGAAAAGTTGTAAAAGTTATGATACACTTGAATTAAATTCAACTATGACTAAAGAGGGTAACACATCAAGAGTTTGTGGTAACACTGACTCCATGCTAAAATCTGAGAGATACAGTCTTGTCATACTCAAAACTGTTATTTACTGAATCACTGATTGTCATAACTTCATATATATATATATATATATATATATATATATATATATATATATATATATATATATATATACAAAGAAAGGCAAAGAAAGAAAAGCAAAAACAAACAAGAAAATGTCAAAAGGAGCAAAAAGATGCCGAAAAGGCCATATAGGAATAAAAGATGCCAATAAGCACAAAATAAAAGATATGTCAAAGACACACATACTATATGATAAATATTTTTAATTTTGAGAATATGTTTTAACACAAGAGGTAAAATCAAAAGATGGGGCATGTAAGTCCGGATTGGCATATATGTTCTAAACATCTTTTGAGGGCAAAACATAAGTCCGATCAGTAGTTAATAAGTCCTAAAACTTTGTATATTTTGTGTTCAAAATTGTTTCTCAGACTAATTATGCTCTATTACATATATTAATAAAATACATACGTATGCAGTTGCTATTCAGAAGTGAAAGGTTTAAGTCAAACTAAGGTGACTTGAAAATCTGAAAATCTCTTGAAGTATGGATAAGAGTTCTACAAGGTTTTTGATTGTGTGATCCACTGATTTCATACAAATAAATAAAACATGATAAAATTACAACATATAAATATAAATATATATATATATATATATATATATGTCTTTGAAATATTTAAAGTTTGAATTTCATATTAACAAGTTTAACTTAAAATAGTTAGGTTTTGAATAAAATCTAAAGATGTAAATAATCAATTTCCTAAGGAATATGATCCTACAATAGAAAGTTCACAAAAAGTTTAAGTTATAATTTGTTAAATTTGTTTGATTTTGTTATGATTTTTGGAATTTAAAATTACAAAATTATAAAATTACAGAAAGATTTGTTAAGTTTTGTTTTGTTCCTTTATTCAAAGTGAAGGTTTCTAGTGAAAATTAATCACTTGGTTAAATATAAAAGTTTAAATAATCAATAAAAGGTTTAAAAAATTGAAATTTTTGAAAATAAAATAAAAATATTCAAATTTGAAACCTCTCGCATGTGAGAGCTAACTTCTCATGTGGGAAGTCAAAGTCTATAAAAGAAACAGTTGTGCAAAAAGTGAACTATTTGCTTCACATATCAGTTCAAAGTTTTCAAAAAAAATTTCTAAGTATTGCTTCGATTCACATGATACACTGATTCATTGTTACCGATAATTGATAGCTAAGACTGAGAAAAGGTATTTGGATGATTAACAGATTCATTTGAATCGATTTACACTTGAGCAGAAGTGTTAAATGTTATTGTGATTTGACAAAATTGAATCTTAAAACATCTAACTAATACATAGGCGACTTTAAGACAACATGTTTCAAACATTAAAATTCCAAAATATTAGTTCAATCAGAATATGCCTTTTAGGTTTTGGCATGCGAAAACATACTTTGAAATTTGAACAGACGCGAAAACTTCACTATTCGCATGACCTTTTCTCACAAGCAATATTTGATTATTCATGTGAAAATTTGACTTTTGTCAGATCTGAATTCATGCGATAAGTATGTTCTCGTGTGATAAGTTGAATTTTTAAGAAAATTACTTGTATGCGAAAAGAATACCTTTCGCGCAAGAATTTTAAAGTTTCAAATTTGATAATTTTTCTAAGTCTGATTTGATGTAATCTGTGACTGATCAATTGTTTGATTTAATTATAGATGGCTAGACAAATGGTTTTTATTTAACGCTATTTCTTATCCTAGAGAAGTGCCTAATGATAAAGTTTTATTCTGTTCACTGAGTAAAGGGTTGAAGACTTCTCGGATTCACTATGCTATTACTACCAATCCAACCATTTATACAGATGTGGTTGATGAGTTCTAGACAACTGTAGCAAATGAGAAAGATGCCAGTGGAACAGTGCATTATAGCTACGGTTAAAGGAAAGAGAATTGTGATCACAGCTAAGGTGATTAACAGTGTCATAGTGTTAGAAGATCAACCCAATGCACTGGTGAAGCTTGATGATGACATTATTCGTTATTATCAACAGAAAATAGGATAAGCTACATCCTGTGGATCCGGTTCAAGAAAAGGATGAGGATGATGTTGAAGAGGAAGAGGTGAAGGATGAGCCTGAAGTAAGTGAAGTGGCTCATTCTGAGAAGGGACACCTTTCTCTTGGAGAGAAAAAGAAGCCAAGAATGGCCAAGTCTGCAAGGAAATATCTTATCAGGACCGTCAAAAGAAAATCAAAGAAAGCCCAAAAGATTAAACCCACCTTCCATCTAAGAAGAAATAAGTCTTCATATCAGTAGGGTTTGAAGTGGTGAAGATTGAAAACTTAACTAAGGATTCTAGTACCAGGAGTACAAGTTCAAGTTCAAACCGTCGTTGTCAAAAGAAGAAGGTTGATCATAAGTGCACCACTACTGCACTATCTAAATCATCCAGCTTCAAGAGCAAACATATCCCTTAGAATCCTGCTGCATCATCTACAAAGGTAAAGAAGTAACTGGAAAGAGATCAAGCTCAACCCTCTTCTCTAGAAAAAGACTCTCAGAAGTATGCTAGTTGAATGCATTATGTGTGGCAGTAACTCTCACTTTGCTAAGGATTGCATCTACAATCCAGAAAATACGGTCAAGATGGCCAAAAAAATTCTGAAAATAAGAAGAAGAAGATAGCTTTGGAAGGAAAGACACTTTCCTTTTGAAGCTCCAAGGTAAACGGAAAAAACAGAGGTGGAAAATTGCCTTAGGAAGAAAATTTGGTCTTGGAAGAAAGGAATGCTTCCGAAGCACTGAAGTCTACTACAGTGGATGCAAAAAATTCCGAAGATTCAGTATCCAAAACTTCCGAAGTTGTAAAAACTTCCGATGCATTGAAGGCCAAGTCTAGTCTTTCAAAGATGGTGTGCAAGATGAAGGAAGGCCATGTGATTGAAGTTTCCTCTTCATCAACAACTCATGATCCTCAAAGCTTGCACATAGGATTCATAACTGTTGATTTATCTTCTGTTCAGATTAATTATACCAAGACAAGCAAGGCTTGGGTTTCAAAATGTAACTAACCATTTTTTTCTATGCAGGAACATCTAAAGACCAAGAGAAATGTATGGATCATTGATAGTGACTGTTCCAGGCACATGACAGGCAATGACTCTTTGCTTCAAGATTTTGAGATAATTGATAGAGGGCCAGTTGTGTTTGGAGGAGAATCAAGTGGTTGCATAACTAGCAGGGGCAAGGTCACAAATGATAAGCTCAGCATTGAAAAGGTAAACTTTATCAAAGAGCTTGAGTACAATCTACTGAGTGTATCTCATTTTTGTGACTAGAGATATAACACGTTCTTTACTTAACATGAGTGCATTGTTCTTAAGACTAGGGTGATCATTTCTCAAGAGCTCATACTACTTAGAGCACCCAGGAAAGGGAACATGTACAAGATGGATTTCCAATAAACATCCCCTTCTACAGAAGTTTCCTTCTTTCTGTCGAAAGCAAATAGTGATGAGTCTTTCATTTGGCATAAAAGAATTTGTCATTTAAACTTTAAACACATGTATAAACTGATTAAGAATGATTTGGTAACTGGAATGCCAAAGAATAAGTTTACAAGTGATGACCATTGTGTTGCTTGTCTGAAAAAAAAGCAACACAAAGTGTCTCACAAGCCAAAGGAAATCCAATCTATCACTACTCCCCTTCATTTGTTGCACTTGGATCTGCTTCGCCCCATAAGTGTGATGAGTCTAGGAAAAACTTCATATTTTCTTATGATCACAGATGACTTCACTAAATATACGTGGGTTTTCTTTCTTAGAACTAAGGAAGAAACCCCTAAAATCTTGAAGTCTTTCATTCTAAAGATTGAGAATCAATCTGATCACAAGATCAAGACCATAAGATGTGATCAAGGAACTAAATTTAAAAACCATATACTTGATTCATTTTGTGAAGAAAATGGTATTTCAAGGCAATATAGTGCTCCTAGATCTCCTCAACAGAATAGTGTTACTGAAAGGAGAAATAGGACACTTATTGTGCCTCCAAGAACCATGCTTTCTGACTCTAAACTACCCATTACCTTCTGGGCAAAGGTAGTTAACACTACGTGCTATGTGCAGAACAGAGTTTTAGTTGTTAAGACTTGTGTTAAGACTCCTTATGAGTTGTGGCATAAAAGGAGATCCTTTATTGGTTTCCTCACGTCATTTGGATGTCTATGCACCATCTTGAATACCAAAGATCATATAGCCAAGTTTTCTGAGAAATCAGATGGTGGACATTTTATTGGATACTCTTCTCAAGCTAAGACTTATAGAGTATACAATCTCAGAACCAGAGTAGTTGAGGAGTCAGCCAATGTGACCTTCAATAAGCACACTCCTAATGTGAAAGGTTCTTGTCCTGATTGTCTATTTGATCTTGATTTAGTTACCAACTATTTTAATAAATCTTGTGAAGATGTTTTAGGATCTACAGGTAACATATCAGCAGAAGATCCTGACGTAAGATTTGAGCTAAGAAGACCAAATGATAAAACTCCTTCAGCTCCAGTGTTGACAAACCCCGCAGGTGGAAACCCCGTCAGCACAATCATGACAGAACCAATAGCTGACACATATGAAGTGCCTACGAATTTGGCATAACATTCAAATGAAGGGATTTCCAATGTAGGAGGAGATGGAGCTGTTGAAAACCTCTCCTCTAAAGATAACATTAATGATGTCACACACTTATTGGATCAAGCTTCTCTTGATAAGTGTGTTGATGTGGTGGGTGATACTTAATCACCAGATCTGAATTTCACTAATTTAGATCAGTCAAATAAACTTGTTGTGATTCCTCAACTAAGAATCCACAAGTCCCATCCCACCACAAACATCATTGGAGATGTTGAGAATGGAGAAAGAACAAGAGGACAAAGCCATAATACATATTTTTGTCTGCACTCTTGCTTCTTGTCCCAAAATTGAGCCAAAGAAAGTTAATGAGGCTTTAAAAGACGGAAGCAGGGTTGAAGCGATGCAGGATGACTTACTTCAATTCAAGAGACAGAATAGGATGACTAGTATAGGAAACAAATGGGTTTTTAGGAACAAACTGGATGATAGAAGACTTGTCATCAAGAACAAAGCTAGACTATTTGCTCAAGTATACACCCAGGAAGAAGAGATTGACATTACAGATATTTTTGCTCATGTGACAAGACTTGAATTTGCTATAATATTCCTTGCTTTTGCTACACCCAAGGACTTTAAGGTCTACCAACTTGGTGTCAAATGTGTATTTTTATATGGAATGATCGATGAGGTAGTGTTTGTCAAACAACCACTTGGCTTTGTAGACACAGATCATCCTGATTATGTCTGCAAGCATGATAAAGATCTCTATGGGCTGCAACAGGCTCTAAGAAAATGGTATGAGACACTGTCACAGTATCTTGTCCAACATGGTTACAAGAGAGGTAACATTGACAGCACACATTTACTCAAAGGAAATGGGAATCACTTGATGCTGGTTTAAGTTTATGTAGATGACATTATCTTTGGGTCACCTAATCCAAGACTCTACAAAGAGTTTGAGAAGCTGATGAAGAATATATTTGAAAAGAATGCCATGGCAAAACTCAATTTCTTTTTAGGAACTCAAGTGAAGCTAGATGACAATGGCATCTTCATAAACCAGTCAAAGTATGTACAAGACATACTAACTAGATTTCATCTGACTGAATGTAAGGTTGCTAAAACTCCTATAGCTAGAAACCACTCCCTAGGATCTGATATTGAGGGGGAGTGTGTTGATGAACATCTTTATAGGGCTATGATTGGGTCTCTTATGTACCTTACAGCCACTAGGCCTAATATCATGTTTGCTACGTGCATCTGTGCAAGATATCAACCCAACCTCAAGATGTCACACCTTGTTGCTGTCAAGAGAATCCTTAGATATCTCAAATGTGCTTCCAAGTTTGGACTTTGGTATCCAAAGAATTCTGACTTCAATCTGTATGCATATACAGATAGTGACTATGGTGGATGCAACATGAGTACAAAGTCTACATCAGGTTTATCTGCATCAACTATTAAAGTTGAATGCATTGCTGCTGCAAGCTGCTGTGCTCAAGTGCTTCGGAAGAAATTTATGTCTTATAATCTAATAACTACATACTAAGAGGTTTACCTTCGGAAGAAATTTAAATATATCTTTCGAAGCTTAAATTCCCTTATAAGTACTTATATGTCTTGAAGAATAATATTCTTCCAAACACAATTCGTTTCGGAAGATTTATTCACTCTTTGAATAAAACTTCTAAAGTTCAAAGTCTTCCAAAAGCAAATACATCTAGGAAGCAATTTTACTCTAAGTTTTTTTCTTCCGAAGCAATTCTTGAAAATTTAAGAAATTTCTTCCGAAGTCAAAACTCACTTCAGAAGTTTTTCTAAAACTTCCCAAGACAAATTACATTCGGAAGATTTCTACTTTCAAGATAACTACCTTTTTGGTCATTTTTCTCAGAAGTGGGATCGACATATCCGAATTTCAAAGTTTATCTTTTTCAATAACTTTCTCTCAATATACCTTTTCTAACGGATCTTTCTCTTTATACTTCTTCTTCATCTATAAATTCTCAAGCCCTAAATCACCCAAAACCCTCTCTATTCTTAGCTTTCTTCACGCTTAAGCTCTCTCCAATGGCCAACCCTAAACCCCGAAATCAGCCAAACTTTTCCATGTATCTTCACAAGACAACACAATCAAGCTGCTCTATTGGCATTTGAGAAGGATCCTGGTTTCTCAGATGTTTGCCGCTTTCTTACTCATTCATCTTACCTCACCGCACTTACTATAGAGCCTCCACTATACGAAAATCATTTGCTGGAATTCTGGAGGACCTGCCAAGACGTTATCTTGGATGGTGAGAAGGCATTACGAGCCCAAGTACAAGGGAAGACTGTTTTCATCATTCCAGCCACCACTTGGATGATGCTGAAGGTGAACTATCCTTCCCTAAAGAAGCTGTCAACTACTCTTTCAAATAAATGGGCTATGAAGGGGACTTCACTGTAAAGACCTTTAAAAAGAGTAATGTTTCTTACCAGTGGAAGTACCTCCTCCATGTTATTATTCACTGTCTATCAAACAAACATGAAGGATGGGACCAAATCCCTACGGACTTATCCTACATAGTCCATGGGATGGTTGAACGAGTCAAGTTCAAGTACTTTTAGTTTGTGTACACAAATTAGCTTGCTAACTTGGACTCCTTAGAGTACTATATGTTTTCTAGATATATCTAGCACATTCTCAATTGTAAACTAGGCTCATAGCTGAGGAGAGTAGGGAATACTCTTAAATTGGACAGATGAAGCCCAAAATCTTCAAAATCATAAGAAAAACCACTATTAGTTCTCAGGATAGAAGTAGCCCTAATCCCAAAAATGTTAGAGCTGCGACCTCTAGGTGACAACTTGACAACACTAGTCAATGTTGAACTCACACCTGATATCTCTGCTTCACCCTCACAGCCTCAAATAACCAGCACCTATTAAAGAAAATCCAAGCGAACCCCTTATTAGTATATTCAAATTGAGTAGGCCCCTAAATACCATCCCATGCAGGTGGAAGTGGAACCAAGAGCTCCCACTTCCCCTAAGGAGCAAACCACTCCCATTACTTCTTTAATCAGTGCTGAGGTTCCTCAAGCTCAACCTGATGAGCTCATTACCCAAGTGGAAAGCCTTCACTTTGAGTCTTAAAACTCAAGTGAACAACCTTCAGGGGACAGTTACCATCCCCAGCCTTTATATCTCAACCAACCAATTCCTAACCTTGATTTCTCTAATGATGAAGATGTGGATTTCAGTGAGTATAATGAGTCTCTCTTTCCTTTCGTTACTCAAAGAGAGATGAGTGCTCTTACATCACCCATATCTAGCCTACGTCATTCAACCCCAACTGAGGTGGACTCTTTTGAACCTGTTTAGAGGCTCATCTTAAAGTTGGCAAGTGATTACCTTATTAAGAGGCTCTCACTTTTGCAAGTGATTACATTATTAAGACCACAACCATGGCAACTCAGCCCCTTGACACTTCTCTTGAAGCTGTCATGGAGTAAAGGAAATCCAAGAGCCAAGAATCAATCCCTGGTGGTGAGAAAACTGACTTTGGTCATGTTCTTTCATCCCTCCATGATTCTTCTTGTAAGGATCGTCACAATAATCAGATCGATCTCGTAATTGTGAATGCGGAATGTAAACAATTACGGATTGAGAAGCAGAAGAATAGAAGTGAAGATCACAATGTAAATAACTTCTCTTCGATTGCTCTCTGAATTTGAAAGATTACACAGGAGTTGCAAATTCAGGAAATGGACAAAAGCTTACTAAATACAAAGCAAACTAAGTATTTATACTAAACTATAATGTTCTCACGCGACAAGTAAGTTGTCACGTGGCTTCTTTCACTTTTTGCTTGTCTTTAAATTGATCTTCACTTGATTTGATTTCCCGAGCCTCTAGGTTCAACCCCTACAATCTCCCCCTAGGCTCAGTAAATCAATGTTCTTCAGAAGTCCATGTCATCCACGTTGTAACTGCCCCCATAAACATACATCTTCTTATCCAGGGCCTTCGTAATCAACCAACCGAACTGTGCTACTAGTAAATGAACAGATTCATCAGCTGCAATAGGACATTCCTGCAACTTCATCAAATCTTCTTTTCCAAATTTTAGCAAATCCACAAGATCGATGATACGGTACTCTTTGTCTACACACTTGATCAACGCATGACCCGTCTCCTTTTCACAACTCCACCCGATAAGCTTCGACAAGCTGTTAACTGGCACTGGAGCATGTATAGGGATCTTCCTCACATATCTTGGATGTCTGTAAACTCGTATCTTCATCGGTTTCTGCGTGTTTGGATCGATACGGTTCTCATTTTCAATGACTTTGGATTTGGCTGTCTTAAAGTCTTTGAAGTTGGTCTTGCTCTGTCTCCAAATCATATTCCTTATCCAATTACCCTTTCCATAGTTACTTGGATTAATGAATGGAACACGACCCATAGCATACAAGTCTGATGCTTTAAGAGTATGAAAGTCGTGCTCATCTTGGAAATATTCTATCGCTCCAGCCTTTCTCTTAATCACATATAACTTCTTTTCCTCATCATACCCCCAACTGATAATCGGCTCTGAATTTTCGTACCTTGTGAAAGGTTTGCAATGCTGAAGAGTATGAACATAAGCTGGCGGTGGAGGTGCAGCAACAGTAAGATCACCAACCTGACGAATAGCCATTTCACCAGTATGGTCTAGTGTCTTGTCAGTGGCTTCTAAAGTACTACACTCACCAATAATCTCCCCTTCTTCTAATACAATCTCAGAAAACAAATCCTTCAAATTGTTCCCAAAAATGTCGGTGTATTCCACATCTTCTTCTAAGTCATCAAAAGACCCAAAATCTACATTTTCTTCCTCCTCTAATATATGTTGCTGAAATGAGTATAATTCCTTCTCATACTCAGCTTTAGTGGCAGGATCTAACGGTGTATAATCAACTGTATCATTAGGACTTGGTCAGGAGACATTAGCAGTTCCTGATGACCCAGAAGTACCAGTAGCAGCACCCGTATCTCCCCCTTTATCATCATCATCATTTCCACCATCATCATCATCACCACTACCACCATCATCATCATCACCACTACCACCGTCATCATTATCATCATCATCCTCATCATCATCATCCTCATCATCATCCTCTTCTTCAGCAGACTTTTCACCGGTACGAGAACTCTCAAGTGCTTCTTGTGTAGCACTAGAAGATGTACCAACTGTATCATCTCTATGTACCTGAGCAGTCTCAGTCTGTGCTTCGGCTCTAAAACCATCAACAAATCTAACAAGTTTGGCAAAATGTGATCCATCCCATGCGTTTCCTCTTGCTCCCAATAAATAAGTGAAAATATCTTTCTTCATCATCATAACAGAATAGGTAGATGAATCAGATATAGCTAACTCAGGATGAGCAGCATTCACAATCATCTGAACAAATCATGGGTACATGATTAACTTCTTCCTTGCTGTAGCAATAACATTTTTCTGCATCTCAGAAAATATGGCTGTGGAAATGCTGTATGGAAGATCATCGATCAGATAAACCAATAAGGA
This sequence comes from Flaveria robusta, assembly GCA_025506415.1. NCBI lineage: Eukaryota > Viridiplantae > Streptophyta > Magnoliopsida > Asterales > Asteraceae > Flaveria > Flaveria robusta. The sequence continues at coordinate 17,951,883 of CM046471.1, forward strand.
TCCAAATATGGCGCTCAGACTGTCCATGCCAGCCTTCAGATTACGAAGGTAGTGGATAACCACGTGAAATAGATACTTCCTAAAGGGTGGCAAGTATTTCTTCTCCAATGAAGGATAACGATGAGTATATCCCATACGAACTAAACAATCTTTAGCAGCATCATCATCTATCTTCATAGGTGCTCGTGGAATATCCTCCAATAGTAATACACTATTGATCACCTCAGCCGTGATATCAATCTTCTTTCCTTTTACTGTGGCTGTAATACAAAGCTCACCATCAGCATCAATCTCATTAGCCGCAGTTTCCCAAAACTGATCTATCACATCAGTAAATATCTTCGGGTTAGCTGACATAAAATGAAATATCCTAGAAGACTTCAATCCTTTGATCAAAGATCTAAATAGAGCTTTGTCATCCGAGAGTTCTCCCAAATACGCAATGGCATTATGGTTTTTATTAAAAACCAACGGTCGAGCCATCAGCAAAAGTTGATGAAAATTTATAAGTACACAAAAATATTAAATTTCAGTGCATACAAATTAAGTTCCAACACTTAGAAAAATTTCAGAAAAGTTCAACATTTCGCGTGTGTTCAACATTTAGAAAAATTTCAGAAAGTTTCAACTTTTCGCGCGAAATGTTAAACTTTTCGCAAATTTAACAATTCTAAAAAATTAAACCTTTCGCGCGATAGGTTAAACTTTTCGCATGAATTTCAAATTCACATAGATTGTAACTTTTCGCACGAAAAGTACAGTCCCATGCGAAAAGTACAAGCTTTCGCATCTGTTCTTATTCTCAAGACTTTTCGCACGCGAAAAGTCTGTGCAACTTCCAATTTTCTTGAACATTTGATTTTTAATGAATTAGTAGTTCAAATATGTTCAATGACTGTCGCCGTAGGTATTATTAAGGTTTATTATGGTTTATTTCATCAATTTGTCAAGTTTTAATCCATTTTAAGTTCGGTCATGTAACAAGTTCATTCAAATCAACAAATTAACCATCTATATACCTTATAACACCCTTCGGAATCTCAATGCGACCTTATTAAACAATGTAAATCAGTTTAATAGCGTTTCTACACTTAGAACACTTTGTAAATAAAATACATCACAAATCATAATAAGACACTTTAATAAAACTAAGTAAAAACAAACTTATTGACACACATATTCTATTAACTATTTAAGTTTTTGATAAATTTTCAAGTATAGGATCATATTCCTTTTAGAAATCAACCATTAACAATCATCCAGCATTGATTTTATATAAGACTGTTTATGTTGATTGTAGATATACTGTGTCCCTGTTAAACTTAGACTTCAAGTTTAGTAAGACACATAAGTTGTGATTTTATCATGTTTTGTTTAAGTTATATGATTTCAGTGTGTCCCACAATCAAAACTCCTGCAAAACACTTATCAAGCTTCAAGACACTATTGAGATTTCAAGTCACCCCAATTTGACTTAAACCTTTCACTTCTTATCAGCTTTCTCAGTTTTGGTTATTGTCTTATATAATATCTATTAGAGCATAACTAGCATGAGAAAATGTTTCTGAGCACAGAATATTAACTAGTTGTAGGACTTATCAACAGCCATCTGAACTTATGTTTTGCCCTCGCAAGACGTTTAGGAGTTACATGCCAAGACGGACTTACATGCCCCATCTTTTGATTTTGCCTTCTGTGTCATAACATATTCTCAAAAGAAAAAATATTTATCATATAGTATGTATGTCTATGACATATCTTTTATTAATGTGCACATATACATCTTTTATTCCTATATAGCCTTTTGGCATCTTTTTGCTCTTTTTGCTTGATATTTTTTTTTTGACATTTGATTTTGATTTTTCTTTTCTTGTTTTTTTGTTTTTTTTTAATACTTTTCATATATGAATATATAGATATATAACTGATATTAGCTGAGTCAGAAAGTAACTGGCTTGAGTATGAATAGACTGTAACTCTCAGTCTGTTTTAGCATAGAATCAGTGTATTCACAAAACCTTGATGAGTTACCCACTTCAGTCATTGATGATTATTTTCATTGTATCACAACACATAGTGCTTTTCATTCTTGATCGTCAAGCCTATCAACATATCAAACATAACACAAGTCAGTTTCTTGTATGGCTTCAGATGTAATGAGTCGAAATCAAGAAATGTACTATCATTTTCTAAATAATCCTGAAAATTTAACTTTTCTCAAATTTTTGTAAACATAAAATCTTTTCGTATTTTTCTTGTTTTTTACTCCCCCTAAGAATAAAATCTTTTTCGAAAGTATCAAATTTTCTCCCCCTAAAATTGTGATTATCTAGACAGAAAATAATAATTTTACAACAAAAGAAGAAAAATATATTTGAAAAGGGTGTAAAAATAAGAGTTAACCAAAGTTAATCATTCCCAGAGATTGGACTAAAAAGTCAAATCTGAAATGATCAAATGCCTTAGTAAACAAATCAGCAATGTTGTTATCTGATGAAACAGATTCCAAATGAATAAGCTTTCTTTCAAAACAATCACGGATAAAATGTATGAGGATGTCAATGTGTTTTGTCTTTGAATGTTGAATCGGATTCTTCACAATGTTAAGAACCGCAGTGTTATCACATAAGATGCAAGTGTCATAAATGTTAAGGCCATAATCGAGAAGTTGTTGCTGAATCCAAACAATCTGAGAACAACAGCTCGAAGCAGCCACATATTCAGCTTCTGCAGTAGAAGTAGACACTGTTTGTTGTTTCTTGCATTGCCAAGAAATGAGACGATTTTCTAAAAATTAACACCCACCTGTGGTTGATTTTCTGCCCAAGGTACATCCTGCATAATCACTGTCAGTGTAAGCAAATAAATTGAAATCAGAGTTTTTAGGATACCAAAGACTAAGTGTTGGTTGACCCTTGAGATACTTAAAAATTCGCTTGACAGCTTTCATGTGGGATTCTTTCGAATTACTTTGATAACATGCACACTGACAAACAGGGAACATAATGTCCGGCCTGCTAGCAGTAAGATACATCAGGGATCCAATCATTGATCGATACATGTGCTGATCAACATCTTCTCCCGTGAGATCTGGAGTCAAAGTAGGACGAGAAGACATAGGAGTTGGAGCAATCTTGGATTCCTAAAACTTGTATTTATCAAGAATACTATGAATATAGTTTTCTTGATGAATCAGTATTCCTGTATCATCTTGCTTGACTTGAATACCCAAGAAGAATGACATTTCTCCAAGAGAACTCATCTCAAATTTCTTCTTCATCACTACCTCAAATTCCTTGCATAGTTCATCATTTGTAGATCCAAAAATTATATCATCAACGTAAACTTGAACAAGAATAAGATCATCACCAGTCTTCCTTGAAAACAATGTTTGATCAATAGCACCTCTCGAATAACCATTTGCAAGCAAATGTTCTGTCAAAGTAGCATACCAAGCACGGGTGCTTGATGTAAGCCATAAAGTACTTTGTCCAACTTATACACATATTCAGGATGATCTGGATCTTCAAAACCCGGTGGTTGACAAACATTGGTTTCTTCTTTCATTTCTCCATACTAAAAGGCTGTTTTGACATCCATCTGATAAACTATAAAGTTCTTGTATGAAGCATAAGCCAGAAAAATACGTATAGCTTCTAGTCTTGCAACAGGAGCATATAATTCTTCATAATCAAGTCCTTCAATTTGATAGAATCCTTGAACAACAAGTCTGGCCTTGTTGCGGACAATTACATCCTTTTCATCCGTCTTGTTCTTAAATGTCCATTTTGTTCCAATCGACAGCTTTCTTTTTGGAAGTTCACACAGATGCCAGACATTGAGCTTTTTGAATTGCATCAGTTCGTCTTGCATAGCCTCTACCCAAATGTTCTCCTTTAATGCCATCTTAACATTCTTTGGTACAATCTGAGAGATGAAACATGAATACAAACAAGTATTTATTGCACCAGATTGACTCCGTGTTTGAACTCCTTGTGATAATGGACCGATAATAACTCCTGTTGGATGATTTTTGTGAACTCTTAACTGTGGGATAACGTTTTCAGAAATACCCTTTTCTAAATTAGAAATGTGACCCACTGGTTCTTCAATAATATGTCCCCCTTCTGGTTGATAAACTATATCTTCCTCTAGATGATTATCATTGTTAGACGATAAATCATCAAATGGAACTTGAATAGTATCAATTAGATCAGTTGAGTAGAAGAAGAATTATCATCAAAAACTTGTGGAGATTGTTCAACAATAGGTTTAGAAGATGTTTCTTTAGATTCAGAAATAGGTGAAACAACTAAACTATTTGAAAAAGAAGGTACATCAGAAGTTGTCATCTTTGGTTATGAAATAATACCAACATCATCATTGAAAATACCCTGAATAGAGGAAGTCAAAGGAAGATTAGCTATGGAAATAGTAGACGAGCGATTAAATGTTTCAAATAATGAAACATAATCGTAGCCCCTTGAAGGTGCAGAACCTGCATCAGTTTTGTTAGACTCATGCCAATCAATATCAAATGACTTAATTATTTGTTTTGATCTTTTATTATAAACCCTGTATGCAACTTTGTTAGCAGAATAACCAACAAAATAACATTCATTAGCTTTTTCATCAAATTTAGATTTTGAATCAGATGTGTTTAACAAAGTACAACAACATCCAAATGCTTTGAAATATTTGACTTTGGGTTTATGTTTATAAAAGCTTGCATAAGGAGTCATATTTTGTTGTTTGTTGATTAACACATGATTCTAAACATAACATGCAGTGTTAACAGCCTCAGCCCAGAAAAATGATGGTAATTTGGCTGCTGATAACATTGTCCTGGCAGCTTCAATTAGAGTTCTGTTTCGTCTTTCTGCAATTCCATTTTATTGTGGAGTTCCTACAGAACTAAATTGTCTAGCTATCCCCTTTGAATCACAGAATTCATTCAATGTTCAGTTGCAAAACTCAGTTCCATTATCGCTTCGGATGCACTTTATTGTTTTGTCTGTCTGATTCTCTACCAGTGTCATGAATTTTATCAGCAGATGAGGAGTGTCATCTTTGGTTGCTAAAAAGAAAACCCATATAACTTTAGAGAAATCATCAGTAATAACTAAACAATAAGCACGACGTCCTAAAATCAAAACACTTACTGGACCAAATAAATCCATGTGTAACAGTTGTAAAATAGAGTCAATTTTTGTATGAGCAACCGGTTTATGAGGAAGTTTATGTTGTTTGCCTTTTGAACATGACAGACAGTGTTTAGATAATTGAAATTCTTTCAATGGCAGACCTACAACATGATTCCCTCTAATCAATTTGTTCATGTTTTTAATGTTAACATGACCAAGACAACGATGCCATAGCAAAGTGTCACTCTCAGAGGCTTTAGATAACAAACACGATGCAGTAATGAAGGAATGAGATCCATTCATATCTAGTAAATACGTGTCTTTATCTCTTGGTGTTCTTAACAAAACTCATTTTTCAGGAATAACAAATCTCGATTTTAATATCAAACATTCTTTATCTGTAAAGTGTATGGAATATTGTTTGTCACATATTTGTGAGACACTTAACAAGTTATGTTTATGTTCCTCAACAAAGTTGACATCCTCAAAGCTTAACACTCCGTTTGACACTGTACCTTTCTTAGATATCTTACCCCCTTTGTCTCCAGCAAAAATAACATAACCTCCATTATATGGTTTGATGTTTTGTAACAGAGATATGTTACCAGTCATATGCCTTAAACATCCACTGTTACCAGTCAAGCCATGGTTGACCTGAGTACGCCTTTTTTTTTCCAAATATGACACTGATTTCAGTGTCATATCTCTTTTATCATTGAATATATAATCTTCAACAATTTCAGGTTCTGATGTAAATATTTTCACTTTCCATTCTTGAATTGGTTTAATCAATTTCTTGATAATGTTTTGTGTGGAAGATGAATTGTTATCTTTGACATATAAATTATTTTTAATGAATTTATCCTTTTGCGAATCTCTATTCTGTTGAACATTTCTGTTGTCAGCAAATGTGTTTGACTGACTTAAATTCCTTTTTATTTTAGCATTCATAAAGAATTGTTTTCTATTATTTGCAATAAAATTATGAAATCTTTGTTTACTTGTCAAAGAACGTTGAAAATAACAATTTCTAGCCATGTGATTTGGCTTTCCACACATATAACAAATTTTATTATGATACACATTTTGTGCTGAGTTGGTTTTTCAAACTGTTGATGATAACATCCTTTGTTATCAGAGAATCTGGCTTTATAATTTATTTGCCTAACAGATTCTTGTACGCTCTCTCGTTTTCCCTTTTCATTTTGATTTGTATCAGATGTACACGAGGTTTTAAATGTTCCTTTATCCTTGAGTATTGAATGAACTGGAGAAGGACCAGTTTCTTTTGTACCTGAGCTACACACATCTTGTTTCACTTGATTAGCAATAACAGAGACTTATTTTTAAAGAAACTTTCGTTTGTTTCTTTAAAAATATACCCTTCTTTATCAATGTTTCCTTTAGTAACAAATCTGTTCTTGAAATCAGTTTTCAAGTCAGATAATGATGGTGAATTTCTTTTCTTTTCATTTATTTTGAAATTAATTTTGGATTTTAATTTTCTTTCCTTGTTTGACATTGAAGAACAGTCAGTTGAAACATTTAAAACAGTCGCCTTTTCATTGATCAAATCTAATGAACTACATTGAGATTTCTCATTACAATTTTTATTTTCAAAATCTAAATCATCATCAATCCATTCTTCAACCAACCCATCTTTCTTCAACTTTTCTGCACAAAAAGTGTCATGATTAATTTTAACTTCAGTCTTTATAATAGGATCAACAGTCAATGGAACACTGACTGAAGATGTTAAGTCAGATTTTGGTTGAAAACCTAAACCATAGGTCTCTTCATCATTGGTGTTAACTGATGAAGGTAAAGAAGTATAATTTCCAAAGCAAGTTCATTATTACGATTTGTCAAATCTTTTATGTTACAGTCTTTGTCATAAAGATTTAATTTTGACTGATAAACTGATTTGTTTATACCATCTATTTTATCTTTGAAAATTCTCTCATTAGTTTAATATTTTTGAGTTTGATATTGAAGTTTTTCAACTTCAACAATCAATCGTTCAATGTGAGCTCTATATCTTTGAATCTTTTCGATACAATTAGTTGAACAGAGATTAAAATATACCTCTTCTGTTTCAGCTTTCTTCTCTGTCTCTTCATAGACCATATTTACCATGAAGGCTTTCTGGTTGATCTTTACTGCTTCAGTTGCTGGAGTATTCTCAACGGCTTTTCCTTGAACATCACATGTAGTAGCTGGAGTAATCTCAATAGCTTTTTCTTCTTTCAACACCTCTTTAGCTAGAGTAGTCTCAATAGCTTTTCCTTCAACAGATTCAGGCATATCTTTAATTATCACTTCAACCCCCTCAACAACTTTATCATTCACCTTCTCAACTTCAAATTCATGTTCCTCAGCAAACACTCCACTCAACATATCTTTAAAGACAAATTCTACAAACAGATTATCTTCAGCAATCTCTTCTTCACTCTAGATTTCTGCTAAAAGAGCAGTGGACAGCTTGATATCCAAAGCTTCCATCTGTTCTGACCAATCATATTCCTCATTTGTTTGAGACACAAGAGCCTTGGTCTTGGATGTACTAGCTTGATCTTGCTTTGTCTCTACTTCCACTGTAACCATCCTTTTACCTTGATCACCTTGATTGTTTCTAGCTTCAGTACACTCTCTTGCAAAATGATCAGGTTTATCACAATTATAACATCTTAGGTTTGACTTGTCAAAACCTATCTTGCTTGAATTGTTCAGCCCAAAAACCTTTCTCCTAGTTCTTCTAGCAAAATTCTTAGCCCTGTAAACCACCATAGCCATCTGATAATTTATGTCGTTTTCTTCAACATCATCCGGGTTGACTTGTTGTAAATCATCAACCAGGTTATTAGGTGGACTGATTCTTCCTGCTGAGAAGGCTTCATAGCTGTTCATGAATGAAGTGAAAAGAGCCAGATGCTCTTCAGCTATTTGAATGGTTTGTTTGGCTGGCTGAGAATTCATAACAAAGGCTTGTTGGATTGGTTGAGTGGTTTGGGTTGGTGAGTAAGTTTGAGTGTAAGGTTGGGGTTGTGGTTGGACATAAGGATTTTGGTGAGTGATTGGATAATAAGGTAAGGATTGAGGTGAGGCTTGGTCTTTCATACTGGATTGAGCAGATGTAGATGACCTTTGTAACTAACATAGCTGTAAGTAGTTAACATAGTAGTTTGGATTACTTGCCATCTTTGCATACATTATTGTTGCTTCTGCTCCCATGGTGTTGATGTAATTAGCAGCCTTTTGCTTATCATCCATGTCATAGGATTTGATTGTAGAAATAAGATCACTTAATGACAAGGTAAACAGATCCTTTGTCCTTTTGATGGTAGTGCAGTTATTGTTCCAGCTATAAGGTAAAGAGTTCAGTAGCTTTTTGTTCACAGCTATGTTTTCTAATGTTATTCTTGCACTTTTCATTTTTGTGATCAACTTCACAAACCTAGACATTTGAGCCTCTAATGTTTCACCAAGAATATGATTAAACATATTGGATTCTTGGTTGAGCATATCCTTCCTGCTCTCTCTCATATCCTTATTTCCCATGATCTGTTCCTCCATTACATCCCACAAATCTTTGGCCTTTTTATAATCCTTAAACTTTTGAGCAATCTCAGTTGTGAGTGCCATAGTAATTGCTACATAAGCTTTGTCATCAAGCTCCATTCTTTTAAGATCATCTTCATCCCAGAGATGTTCAGGTTTAGTAATCCATTTCTCTTTCTCATTTTTATACAAAGGAATGTATGGACCTTGCTTGATAGAACGCATCATCCGGGGTTCAGTGTAAACGACATGATTCAGAAAACGATACGCCCAATCTGGATAATCTTCTTTATTCAAAAGACGTGGAGGCTTTGTGCTTGTGCCTATCTCATTTTAGAGATTTAGAGTAGCTGTGATATTCTTCAGATTTGCCATAATAAATTCTTTAAACAAACTTTGAATTTAGAAAGAAATCAAAGTTCTCGCGCTAGTCCTCAGAAACTTTTTGCGTGGAAAGTTCAATCACAATAACTGTGCGAAATGTTCAAGTTTTCGCACCTTTAACAAACTTTGTAACTGTCTAGTGCGAAAAATCAGGTTTTCGCGCTAAATAAGGGTTTTTGCATGAAAAACGTAAGTTTTCGCCTTAATCAAATTCACCAAATCAGAACTTTTCACGTTCAATTTAGTCCAAATTGATTAGATTTGGATTAATCAATTGTTTAATTAGTGAATTAAATTCAAATTTGAACCTCATTGTCCCTAATTGACTCAATTAATCAAGTTTAAGCTCAAAAACATCATCAAACATCCAATCTTCGAACTTAACCACTTCATCATATTCAAAATTGATCAAAATTCAACTGATACAACTTATATCTTCAAGAATCAAACAAACCGATGATCACGAACTCTTCAAATCAATCATTCCAACCTCAATTCAATCGATCTAGAGCATAAAAGCTCTGATACCAATTGTAAGGATCGTCACAATAATCAGATCTAACTCGTAATTGTTAATGCGGAATGTAAACAATTACGGATTGAGAAGTAGAAGAATACAAGTGAAGATCACAATGTAAATAACTTCTCTTTGATTGCTCTCTGAATTTGAAAGATTACACAGGAGTTGCAAATTCAGGAAATGGACAAAAGCTTTCTAAATACAAAGCAAACTAAGTATTTATACTAAACTATAATGTTCTCACGCAACAAGTAAGTTGTCGCGCGGCTTCTTTCACTTTTCGCTTGTTTTTAACTTGATCTTCACTTTGATTTGATTTCCCGAGCCTCTAGGTTCAACCCCTACACTTCTTATGAAGATGAGGGGAGTATGCAACTAAAGGTGTACAAACTGTCTTAACTATGCACCTATTTAGTTTCAAAGGTGAGTCACTTGGAATCTAAGGTGACCATCCTTTAAAGGAAGGTATTTAATTAGCAACATTAGATCACCGATATCAAGGGCGAGTTAACTGATAGGCCTGCCAGGCAAGCTCAACCGGGAACACAAGAACCTGTGGAAATGGTGGACCTGACCTCTAGCTTACCTATGCAACCAAAAAGGGGGAGAAAGTCTTAACTGCAACCACAGAACCTGGGAGTTCTACTCAGAGTATGGACAATGAGGACTCACCACCCTCACGTGCAGTTGTCCAGACTCAACAACTTTCTCAGGCCCACATTAATGTGGATGCCATGTTCTAAAGTTTATTTAAGGAAGGAATACCAAAGGTAATATCTACCCATCCTACCCTGCTGATAACTTAATATTGGGATGGTGGTATGATGCTGAAAGAAGAGCCTTGGTACTCTCTAAGTCTCAAGGGAAACAAGAAGTCCTTACTTTTCAAACCCTAGGATTCTATGAGAGCTTCTCTCTAGTTGACCTGCCTCTTACCAACCCATGTCAAAACAAACAGGCTGATAGGCTAGCTGAGATAATACAACAAAGGGTGTTTGAAGAATTCAGAAAATCAGTGCTATATAGATAGAGGTTAGCAAGGCAAACTATTGGTCAACTGGATACTGAGGCAGACCCTAAGATTAGCTTCGAAGGTGAAACCTCAGTTGAAGGCGTAGTAGTAAAACCTGTGAACCTTGAGAAGGGATCTACTTTATCTCCTAATACCCTCAGTGAGACACTAGCTGGTGAAGGTGTCTCACAGCCTCTCCCTGGCCAGAGTTCAAGTGCATAACCAGCTGATGAAAGCCAAAGCTCTCTCCACCTTAAGTCATACAGACCAACAATTGATAAATGGAAAAGAAAAATGACCCTAAAGGAGATTGAGAAAGAGAAAAGGGAGAGGAAGAGGAAGGCAAGGGAAGAGAAAACAAGAGAGACCCCCAGCTTTATGCAAGCTTCAATAAGGGTTGCTTATAGGCCAAACACTCAAGATGATGAGTTGAGGGTAGCCAGACTGAATTATCTAGGGTCTAGAAACTAAAACATTGATGAATTAATCTCTCTCCCCTTGAATGAACAAAATTGACTGGCAGACACCGATGTGTTAAAAGAGAGGAGGGAAGCTGAGGTTCCAGAACTGCTCCTGAAATTAAAGAACAAAGAAAAAGAAAAAGATTATATAAAGTTCTTGTCCTCACTCCAGTTCAAGAAAATCCTAAGAATGAGACTGTGGCTGTTGAAGAAGAAACTCATGTGGGTAGGGAACAAGAAACACAAAACATGATAACATACCTAAGTGCCACAGGTCTCTATTAGGACAGCAGCTCTTCACCCTCTCTTATTTGAGTATATAGAGTTTGAATATCTCAAGAAGTTGAAACAAGAAGCTCAAACTAAAAGAAAACCTGCAAAGAGGAAATGAAAGAGGAGGCTACTAAGTCAATAGCCATCATCAAAGCCAATGAGAAAAAGTCTGCTGACAGAATGAGGACGGTTAGCTTCTTGAAACTGTATGAGTTCTCCGGAAGGAGACTTGGTCCTATGTCTCTATCCACCATGGATGAGCATATTAGAAGAATCAAGCAGAAGATCAAAGAAGGTGAGCTAGTTGACTTGCATTCTCCACCAAATCAGGCTACACCTGAAGTAGAGGTGAAGGTTGAACAAGAAGAGACAACACAACATGACCCTAGAGCTGCATCTATGCCAGCTTCATCTTCTAACACACAGTAGGGTCATGAACCTTCTCCTTCTCCTTCTCCTTCTCCTGAACCCAAGTGAGAAGGATACAGAAGGAACAATCGGTGCTCAAGACCTACCTTATTAGATAAAGTATAGAAAGAGGAAGAGGATGGCCATTAGAAGGGACAAGAGAAAGAAGTAGAAGTCCAAGGCATCCACCTCTACACCTCAGGATGGGTCAGAACATCCTGAGGGTGAACAAGAAGAGGCTGCTCAATCAACTCCACTTCATGTAGAGCCTCTTGCTGCTAAGAGACCCATTATGTCCTGGGCTTTCTCTACAAACCGAGAGACATGGTATGTCACAAGAGATCCAGGATGTCAAAACATATACTTGTTGCAAAATATTCTCAATCTTCCTCTACATGATCTCGTTGACATGAAGAGATACTTTGACAGTCTTAAGAATCCGGACCAACTAATGAAGAAAGAGATGTTTCTGATTCTGATGAAGAGTGTGAGCAAATAAAGATCATGATTCAAAGCTACTCTCAAGTTTTGATAGCATCAGCCTAGGGAGAGTTTGTAAGAGTTATATTAGAGGATGATGCATACCAAAGATCTCTAAACATGCATTCTGAAGTACAAGGAAGTTACTTCAGAATATATGATAAAAGCACTAAGAAATTCTCTAAGTGTCAAATCTTCCGAAGCCAAAGACGAAAACTTCCGAAGCCAAAGAACAATTCTTCCAAAGCCAAAGATGAAGTCTTCCAAAGCTTCAAGATAAATTCTTTCAAAGCCAAGAGATTGATTTCTTTCAAATACGGAGAAGGCATGCTTTCTCTAACATACTTTTGACAAAGTTGAACCACTTTCCGCTTCCATCTCTAAATACTCACCAACTTATATATGTTGGTTATAATTCCATACTTTAGTCAAATGTAGATTATGGTAATTGAGTCTGTAACTTTCTACTTTATATTTTTTATCCTTTTTGTAATAAATAAGGATGTGATCTATGGCATGTGATAGTCACTAGTTAAAAGGCTTTCTGTCTTTTGACTTTACATTGATCTTGTTTTTTAGATTAGTGTTCCAGCTGGTGTTCAAAATATGGTCAGCTATAGGATGTAGTATAAAGTGTCTCATGTATCAGTTTTTAGGGACTAAGCCTTGTAACTTTCGTAAAACACTTGAGAGCAATAAACAATATTCTTGAAAACCAAATACTTTGTGTTCTTTACTTTTGTTCTTACTTTCATCTGTTGTTTCCTCATTTGATTTTATAAGTGTTGTTTGTTTCTTTCAACCTTTGTGAAACTATTGCATAACTCTTCTTAATCGATCCTGCATCTATAATAACCCGAGAGTTCTATCACATCTATTTTTAATTGGGTCTTTTGGAGATCTTGGGTGTTATAAAAAGTTATCCACCGGAAGTTTTGAGTGAGCAACGAAGTGTAATCATTTTTGAATGTTTTTTTATAAGGAGTATTTTATTTTTCTAGACATTTGAATTTTTACTAAAAAAGAAATTAGAATTTCTAGAGTACTAACGCACATGTTTCTTAACTATTTCTTTCAACAAATTGTTTCCCGACAATAACAAGAAAAACTTGATTTGTCTCCTTTTTGGTAATGCACTTAGACCGAGGTTTAAGTTAATAAAAATTAATAATTACATGATAACCAACTACTCACATGATGATAAGCCAAATGTACCAATCATATCAATAGTATAGCTAGGTAATAATCATATTATTGTAGGAACAGTATGATTTTCTAAAAAAAAGCTATAAATCATATATTTTAAATTAATATTTAACCAACAGACATTAGGTATTGAATGCCCAAAGTAAAAATCAATTTGAAAGAAACAAATAACCAAAACATATAATGATTAACAACTAACCTTAATAACTTTAACTAAATAATAGAAAACATCATCTGGATAATAACCTTGACAGCTTAAACATTAACTCCTACTTAAAAAAAAAAAAAAAAAAAAAAAAAAATTTAGACCCCCTTTCAAAATATATCTAGTGAATAATACTTAAGGCTCTAAGACCTAATGCCCTACCTTAACCTCAATACAATAAGATACCAATAGGGAATGAATCAATTTTTTAGATAACTAATCCTATAATTAAAAGAAAATATATGCTATATACATAAATAAACCTTTATACATGATGAAGAAAATCAAATCCTTATTAACTTGAAACTTAGAACCGCTTATATATCTTTAGGATGAACATCTTGCTCTCACATAACATACTAACAAACTATTAACAAATTAACAAGAAAGATATAACAAAAAATCAACTTCTATTCAAACACAAATCCGAGGTGAACACATATATTTAACCACATATGCTTTTTGTTTGTCTCCTCTCCTTTGGATCATTAAAGCCTCACATAACGCATATTTGAATAGTTAAAGAGAAATGTTGTTTATTTTTTTTTATAGTTAACTCGCTAAAGTGCATACATTTTCTTAAAGAAGATAATATATTCGAAAAACAGTCCCAAATATTAGACAATCCTAAACTTATTTCTATCAGATAGATTTTAAATTACTATAAATTAAAAGGTTATTCTAAATAAATATACATGTATGCACATACATAAAAATAAAAAAGTTAACAATTATTACCTGATACCCTCATTAGTATAAGTCACAACCACGCGATAATGTATTGTTTTCATCTACTAAGGCTATATGAAACACGAAGAAAAAAAATGAAAAGTGTTGTGGTGACGACATATCATCGGGAAATCTTTTCAGCTAGTTTGTAACTCGTGCTTGGCCGTGGCTACAGCTACGTGTCGGGCTTATTATACGTGGAAGTTTGTGTTATTTCAAATGAGTTTGATACATAGATACAATGAAATGTTAAAGTTTGAACGGTTTGTTTTGCCAATTTTTACAAAAAATAATTTGAAAAAACATAAGTGGTAAAAAAAAGTATATATAAATTAAAAAGAAAACAAAGAAAAATAATTATTTACTTAGGTAATTGTAAAGGAAAAAGAATAAAGAAAAAACAAGGTGTATTGTGGCCCAATAGTATAAATCTACTGTAGAGGTTTTTATCTTTAATTGTTATATATTAAATATGGCCCTTGATATTCTGTACTTCTTGTCAAACTTTATAACGACGACTAGGTTTTGATAGGTCAAAAAACTAGAAAAAGTCGTCCTATAAGCTGTCCCGAAAACATACATCATAGTTATAGTGTTCTATTCTTGGAGTGTATTTTTGATTATGCTACATGATTAAAACAAACTTAATCAAGTGCTAAACATCATATATTATGTGTTTAATTCTTGTCCAAAAATAGCAGTATGAAGAACTTAAATCTTTCACGAAACTTGAATTTGGGCATTGATCATTGGATAAATTTGAAAATTGATATCACTATTAAAAATTTACATTTTTATCTCAATTTCAAACTTTTTTTGATAACATTTTTTATGATATTAATAAATAAAAAATTAAACTTAGATATACACAAACATATCTGTAAGGGTGTGTTGCTAAAATCAACATGTGACTAGAGTTGTTATCATTTTTTAAACATCCACATGCAAGGAACTTGACAACTTTTGATTTGTTGAATCAAACGGCACCTCTATATCAACCCATATGTAAAACCTTTTGTAAACAGCCAAAGCCTCTCAAATAGTCATAATACAAAACACACACACACACACACATCTAGGACTCATGGTAACACCTACAATGGTTGCTGAAAAACACACAGTGGTAGTAGTGATGGTTGCACTGCCATTACAAGGCCACATCAACCAACTCCTCCACCTCTCCCGCCTCGTCTCCGCCCACGACATCCCGGTCCACTTCGTCTGCACCACCGCCCACTGCGGTCAGGCGAAGCTCCGGCTACAAGGGTGGAACCCTAACACCATCTCCACCATCTTTTTCCATGACTTACCTATCCCACCCTTTGCATCACCACCACCCAACCCCAATTCCACCCACAAGTTCCCCTCTCATCTACAACCGCTATGCTACGCCGCCACCAATCTCCGCCGCCCCGTTGCCTCCCTCCTCCATAAACTGTCCCCCACCACCCACCGTCTTGTTGTTATCCATGATTCCCTCATGGGTTCTGTTGTTCAAGACTTTGTGTCACTCCCAAATGCTGAATCTTACACTTTTCATAGTGTGTCTGCTTTCTCTATCGCTTTGTATACTTGTAAAGAAGTTGGAGATCAAATCAGAAGCCTTGTGGAACCTCATGCTCTTACGGAAGATGAACTTGCGTTTGAGGGCTGTTTCACTTCTGAATTCAAGAACTTTATTGCTGATCAACACGAGTACGCGAAACTCAGCTCGGGTCGAATCTATAATACCTGCAGAGTGGTTGAACAACCTTTCTTGGAGCTTCTTGAAGCAGAAGCAAGAACAAGAAACAAGTTACTATGGGCACTTGGACCATTTAATCCGGTGAACGTAAAATGGTGACAACAACTTATCTGTTGATTTTACATTCTATATTAATCCTTTTCTAAATCATGTATTTTAGTTTCTATAGAGTTGGAAACCCTAGGTAATTCTAAAAGAATCTGACACCATATGTTTATATGATAGGTTGTTTCATGTGCCACCTGGATAATTTTTAGTCTTTTATGTTAAAGATTCTCTACCTAGTAACTTCATATATGATAGGTTGTTTCATGTGCCACCTCGATAATTTTTAGTCTTTTATGTTAAAGGTTCTCTACCAAGTAAATGAAGTTGCTAGACATGAACACACTTTTAAGAACTTCACTATGTTTTCATTGTTTTTAATATAATACATTTTTTATCTTTTCTGATTTTTTTTCTTTTGTTAGAAGCAATTTTGCTCTAACGCATGGTTTCTAGGTGATCCGTAATCCTATTTACGGGTCATGCTTATGTGGGAGGACATTTACGGTATCCACTACAAAACAAAGAAAGCTAATATTCGTTACTTCCTAAGCATGATCTGTAAATATGGTTAAGAATCACGTAAAACCCAAAACAAATACAAAAATTGCATAGAAAACCAAAATTGCCTAGAAAGAATATAGACTACATTAACATATTGCATTTTTATAAGTTTTAGACAAAGTACCCATTTATGAGCCCATGAAAGTAAGTAATGTATATTTATATATTAATTCTTTTCTAAATTATGTATTTTAGTTTCTATAGAGTTTGCAACCCTAAGTAATTCTAAAAACAATCTGACACCATATATTTATATGATAGGTTGTTTCATGTGCCACCGCCATAATTTTTAGTCTTTTATTATAAAGATTCTCTACCAAGTAAATGAAGTTAATTTCTAGACATGAACACACTTTTAAGAACTTCATTTTGTTTTCATTGTTTTTAATAGACTACATTCTTTTATCTTTTTTATTTTTTTTTCTTTATGTTAGAAGCAGTTTTGCTCTAACGCATGGTTTCTAGGTGATCACTAATCCTATTTACGGTTCATGCTTAGGTGGCAGGACATTTACGGTATCCATTAAAAGACAAAGAAAGCTAACATTCGTTGCTATCTAAGCATGATCCGTAAATGTGGTTAAGAATCACGTAAAACCCAAAACAAATACAAAAATTGCATAGAAATCATGCATGAAGGGCAAAATTGCCTAGAAAAAATAGACTACATTAACATATTTCATTTTTATAAGTTTTAGACAAACGTACACATTTATGAGCCCATGAAAGTAAGTAATGTATATTTATATGTTAATCCTTTTCTAAATCATGTATTTTAGTTTCTATAGAGTTTGCAACCCAAAGTAATTTTAAAAACAATCTGACACCATATATTTATATTATAGGTTGTTTCATGTGCCACCTCGATAATTTTTAGTCTTTTATTTTAAAGATTCTCTACCTAGTAAATGAAGTTTCTAGACATGAACACACTTTTAAGAACTTTATTTTGTTTTCATTGTTTTTAATAGACTACATTCTTTTATCTTTTTTATTTTTTTCTTTATGTTAGAAGCAGTTTTGCTCAAACGCATGGTTTCTAGGTGATCCTTAATCCTATTTACGGTTCATGCTTAGGTAGCAAGACATTTACGGTATTCATTTAAAGACAAAGAAAGCTAACATTCGTTGCTACCTAAGTATGATCTGTAAATGTGGTTACGAATCATCTAAAACCCAAAACAAATACAAAATTTGCATAGAAATCATGCATGAAGGGCAAAATTTGCTGGAAAAAAAGAATAGACTACATTAAAATTTTGTATTTTTATAAGTTTTTGACAAACGTACACATTTATGAGCACATGAAAGTAAGTAATGTATATTTATATATTTCTTGAAATGCATGCCATAAATTTAATAGTTTTTCACACATTTACATGACCATGAACTAACTTAACATTGTATTTGTCGTAGTGAGCCAAAGTTCTCGAGAAAAGATGATGGTCCAGTGAAACAATGGCTCGATAAACAACCATCGAACAACGTGATCTTTGTGTCTTTTGGGACAACAACTTCCTTCTCGGAAGAACAAATCATCGAGATCGCGATCGGCCTAGAAGCGAGCGACCAAACGTTCGTGTGGGCGGTGCGAGACGCCGATAGAGGAGATCTTGCAACAAATGATAATATTACTCAAGTCAAACTCCCAGAAGGGTACGAAGAGCGAGTCAAAGATCGCGGCTTGGTGGTTCGTGAATGGGCGCCCCAGTTAGACATACTGGCGCACCCATCAGTCGGTGGGTTCATGAGTCATTGTGGTTGGAACTCGTGTATCGAAAGCATGTCAATGGGCGTTCCAATAGCCGCATGGCCCATGCACTCTGATCAGCCAAACAATGCGGTGCTTGTGACCAAGATTCTTAAGGTGGGGATTGTGGTGAAAGAATGGTGCCGAAGAGAGGAGGTGGTGGCGGCTGCGGTGGTCGAGAAGTCGGTCCGGCGGCTGATGGGTTCGGTGGAAGGGGAGGAGGTAAGGAAGAGAGCGGTGGCGATCGGCCGTCGGCTGAGAAAGTCGTTGAGAGACTGTGGCGTTAGTAAAATTGAAATGGAATCGTTTATTGCTCATATAATGAGATAAATTTGTTTCTGCTGACTTCATTTCTTAATGCTATGAAAATGAGAGAAATTACCAAATTAGAGATGTAAAACACGTTTTAGGCCGGTCAAAAATAACCATTTCTAAAGCAAACATGATTGGAAAAAGTCATACAAGCTTAGCCGGTTAAAGACCTTAGATTTAAACCGCCATGCAAAAACATAAAATGTACGCTGCGGCTGATTATCATGTAACCTGTCGGCTAGATTTCAGTCGGCTATAATGCATTTTAATTTCTTTTTTCTTGTGGATGATATGTGCTTTTATTCTCTTTATATGTCCCCTAAGTGGTTGAATTTGTACTAAAATTCACTTTCTAGCTACTTTGAAAAATAGAAAATAAAATGTCTATTTCTTTTTATTTTTTTCTAAATATTATATTAAGTAGCAACCGTTTTAGGCCGGTCAAAAATAAGCATCTCTAAAGCAAATATCAATGAAAATATATACTCATATAAGTTTAGCTGTTTAAAGACGCTAGATTTTAACCGGCATGAAAAAATATAAAATGTACAGTGAGATCCACCGAAAACTTAGTCATACTAACAAAAGATCGTCATCCGAAAACTCAATCATACCAATGAAAAATCGTCATGTAACTTGTCGGCTAGATTTCAGTCGGCTATCATAACATGTGTTTTAATTGCTTTTTTTTGTGTGGATGATATGTGCTTTTATTCTCTTTATGTGTCCCCTAAGTAGTTGGATTTGTACTAAAATTCATTTTCTACTTTGAAAAAAAGAAAATAAAATGTGTATTTCTTTTTTATTTTTTCTACATATTATATTAATTAAGGAGCAACCGTGAGTGTTTTTGCGGCTAGTCTGGCGACAAATCATGTGGAGGGTCCGACGGGTGAGTTGACAGAAAGTCACAGCCCACATACACTTGTCTGTGGTGTCGATAGCCGAAATAGATTTCATTTTCTAAATAAAGCTAACAACAACGTTTTAAAGAAACATTTAATGTGGTCGTTTGATGTTAATTTCTAGTTTGTTGAAAAAAGTTATTAGATATTTTACAAAGCTATCACAATATTTGGATTAGATTGATAAAATATACCAAATGGATAATGATAATTTAAAGTATGTGGTTAGGTTAATATTAATGAATAGGTTATTACAATATCACTCCGAAGAATTAGGTCATTAGCGGCGACTAGTCACCGGTATTACGTCGCCGTGAATGGTTCACCGCTAATATTCAGTAAGCGTCACTGCTAATGTCGCAGGTAATAATGTCACCAAAAAGTGACAATAGCGGCGACACAAGTTGCCTCAAAAAAGTTACAACATCCCAGTTAATTGACGACATAATTTCTAGCAAAGTTTATTAGTGGAGACAATGGATGGTTGTTAGCGACAACCGCTGCTATTGGTCTATGTTATGGTTTAAACATTTTTCTTGGTATTCCAAGCATCCTTGTTTTCACAAACTCATAAAATAAATACATCTAGATTTACTAGAAACGCAAATACATTACAAATTACCGCAAGGTACATAAACAAAGAAAGTATATAAACGTTAAGTATTTCAAATATCTTGTTTACCTCAAACACAAAATTACCAAAAGCAAACATATACTAGTGATTCAATTACACTATATGCCCCCCTCGTCAAAATCATATTGCTCAACTAGATTTTGTGACTTGTTCGAATCCATAAACTGTGAGAGATGTGTTAAAAAAGTTAGGTATCAAAACAAATTTGAATTTTATACCTACAAAACAAAGTATACATTATAAGTTATTCCAGTTTAAGTATACTAAATCCATTCGTGCCATTTTGACTTGTTTTGTCACACCCGGGTTTTGGTCATGCCGACCGTGTGAATTTATCGGGATCAATTTATTATTTTATTAAAAAAATCATTTTCAGTGGCTTATTGGCAGCGGAATTCATTTGTAAACAATATCATAATATCTGTTTTGTGAATCAAGTGAAACTTCAAAACTGAATCATATTTTGATTCATAATATCGTTTTACAAAAATCATGTTTGTATTTACAAACCATAAGATTTCAAAACAAGAGATGCGTCCATTTCTACTTCCAGCTTGTATGATTCAATCATTGGCGTTAGATACACCTACAAAGTTTATACTGTGGTATGATATAGGTTACATTCAATTTGTACCTCTAAAAAGTTAAAATTTTAGTATCAATGATATGTTGTTAAAAAACATTTATCAGACCCAAATCATTTTTGTAGTCAAGTATGAGCATATTAATGTAATATTAATCATGCCGTATGATGAAATACACAACAAGATCTTTCATTATATACTATTAACAGTTTCTTATCAGGCCGCTCGTGGGGTCATCAATGCCTAGAAAGTCGTAATCCTTTAGTAACCAAACCACTACAAGTCATGATTTGGCATAGTACCACTTTTAGTGTCCTGCCCAACACATGTGCATCGTTCAGATCAGACCATACGTACAATCATGGATGGATGCTTGTCTTGTATTTGACCAACATGCGTTAAAAATTAACTATAACTCATGGTTGTTTTTAAGATAATAGTGAATCTCAAGAATTCATAAATTTTGTTTTGAAAGAGAAACATGTTCATTTTAAAATCAAGTTGAGCCATGTCTTATTCTGACAACCGGCAATTTCAGGTCAATACCCGGCCCTGACTTGGTTATAATTACACCTATAATACTTGATTTTTAATTGAATTCCATTTATTGAAGTTGTTTTATGCATTGAAAAATTTTACGCATAACATTTCATGCATCGGTGATTCAGCGTAATTACCATTTTTATACGCGATACAAGCACACACGAACGTTGGTGATAATTAATATATATATGTGTCAATAAATACTTTAAAGTGTTTCAAAGTACCTTAGATTCCAAACTAAATACATTGGAAAAGTTTAAAATCTAAGATAAACCTTAACGCGTAAATTGATATTTTACCCGGATAAAACGCGTATAACGCAACTACTAGATACGAGTTATTATTTACATATAATCAAATATTAAAATATATGATATTATATGATTTCTTATAATATTTTTATGTATTTTATAAAGTAAAAAGTAAAAATATAAAAATATGTAAAAATACCGAGAGTGCAACAAATACCACCCAAATACCCAATACTACTCAAAATTGAAAACACCTCCCCTCCCCATGCATGATGGCCGTTCACCCTACACCCTCCATCTCCGTTTTTCTTTTTCCCATGCAAGCTTTCAAGAATGATTACAAGATATGTTGACTTTGGCAAATTTTGAAGCTTACCCAATTTGTGAAACCTTTAAACATATGTTTAAAGTAATATGTCCCATTACCATACATAGCTCACACTTTTCCCTCCCTTGACCGCGAAGTAGAAACAAATTTACAAAAGTTGATTTGACCAAATTGTTTGACTACAAAACAAGATTCCTTCTTGTCATCTTCAACCTACACAATTCACAACTTTATTTCTTTTTCTTCCTCCCATATTTCGGCCATCTATCCATCTTCATCACTCCACCATATTTCAAACGTCCTTGCTACTAATCAAGATAGTTCCAAGTGCCTTGGGTGAAGATCAAACAAATTTTGAAGCTTTCAAGCATCATACAACAACAATTCTCCCATCTTTCCTTGCTTAATCTAAGTGAGAACACTCTCTTTTTGTTTAAACATATAGCATTCTATCATGTTCATTTATCTACTAGTTCATATGTAACTATCTTCATCCATAAAAGATAGTTTGGTTAAAAATGATGTTTTCACAAACAAGAAGTTTCAAGAATAATCTTCACACAAGACATTTTAACATAAACTAAATAATCACTCTTGTTTTAAAAAAAAGTAAATGTTCATAGGTTTATGTTTGACCAAGTTACTAGTTGGTAATTTTATAAAAAGTTATAAAGGGTTGTTTCAAACTCAAGAAAAACCTTACAAGGATTACTTTATATTTATGAAATTGTAGTTATCTACAAGTATTATTATGAATAATTATATATATAATTTACAGGTTATATTTGGTTAGTAGGTTGTAACATAATATTACGAAAGTGGGTTATGAATAAATGACAATTTGACCAAGTTTACAAGGATAGTTAAATATATATATATACATGGGACTTAAATGGAAAAACATAAACATGAAACTTTAAATGACAAAGCATGGACTTTATGACTATGAGTATTATATACTTTAAGAGAGGTTTTACAAAGAGTAGCAGATGACATAAGACTTAACTTATTCTAACATGAGAATTATCATGCTGCACTGCGACATGGCCATGTAGGGGTGCCTACATGCCCGTGTCAGAAACTTTGCTTCCCAAAACTTTGGCTGTACTTCAACTTTTAAGGCATCTAAAATGATGAGTTAACACAAGTTGGTAAGATGACTAAGATAGTTAAGTATTTCATCTAAGGAAACATTAATTGATAATACGATAAAATTTCTTAAATGAAGAAACCCTAATTCAATATGTGTTAAAGTTCTCAAAATCTAAATAAAATAAAAGAATAATTCCGCTAAGAAAATAATTAAATAATTATTTTTATGAGTTAATATATATTTCACAAATTATCATCCTGTATCACCAACGGGTCGTCGAGTCAAACATTTTGTTATTAAGTTATGTGGATGAAATGGTTACATGCTCACATTACACGTAGGAGCAATTACTTAGACATAAGTTGCCTTAATTATTCTAGGGCGAGCTTAGGTCGGTTTCCCCGAGCACTTTGGATATTTACAAGTTTACATACTCGTTTATCACTATCAGGTGAGTTTCACGGCCCATTTTTACTTATTTTCATTTTGGGGGAGATCAAATGCAAATTACAATTTTCGTGAACACATTTACTTGTCAATGATTTCACATGTTATATAAGTTGTTTACTTACCGTATCAAGTGCCCTGTTATCGGACCGTTAGTTTATTTTCCAAAGCGAGGTAATCATGGATAGTACTATTGGGTTTGACTACCCCCACCCGGGTTAATTACCCTAACCTTGACTGGAGGTCTAAACGGGTGCATTATTAGCCTGTTCACCCCTGTGCTTACGGTAGGCACGGGTAGGGGCAATCTATTACATTTACAGTCTAGCTTTGGTTGCGGTGCATATATAATATTGTAGTATTGTATGATTGACAATCAAATCATAGAAAGTCTTGTGGTCCATTACACTGATTACTATTACTTAAAACCTGTGAACTCACCAACTTCATGTTGACATATTTCATGCATGTTTTCTCAGGAAATTAAGGTTTGCACGAGGATAGGCTTGTTTGGAGCTTATTGCATTCTAGGATTCACGCATGCTTTTGGGACATTATTTCTAAATTGTCTTGTTTGAAAAACAATTTACATTTTGCTACTACTTCCGCTATGTAACTCTGAAAACAATTATGTATCTTTCAACGTGATTGCAACGTATGCTTTTATCAAATCATGTAGTGGTCTATCAATGACTATGGTTTCCATGATGATCACGCCCCGCAGGAAACCGTTGTGGTTGGGGTGTGACAGATTGGTATCAGAGCCATTGGTTATAGAGAATTAAGTTGCATTTAGTGGACCTAGATTATAACTGTAGTTCATTACACGTCCTTAACGCGTATTACATTAACTTAACTTATATCAATTGTACTTGTGTATTGCCTTGTCATAGAGATGTCTTCAGCATCGATGCCGATCTACATTTTTTATTCGGATGAGGAGTATGAGTCCACGTGTCCGACCTCTTCTGCTGGATCTACGTCTGCACTCCCGACTCTTACTCCCGATGCCCTGATTCAGCCGACTGGTGCTACTGAAACCGAGACCTCTACACCACCTGCTATCCCTGTCACCGAACCTACTCCTGACCTTACACCTGACGCCCGGGAGGCATTACCCCCTACTCGATTCTCCGGGCTACCCCCTCCTCCTCCAGGCACGTATTGGTGGGCGCGTACACTAGAGACGCATGCTAACCTTCCGGAGGAGCTCATCCCGGGAGTCGTGCGTATCATCAGCCCGGAACTACCGATAGCCATTCCACTGACCATGTCGCATATTTTTGTTGAGCCACCTTTGGAGCCCGTCCCTATGGCTACTGATTCTCAGCCAGTTGACCCCACTCCCGAGGCCACAGCTCCCACCCTTCAGCCTCTTAACACTGAGGTAGTCGAACTCGATTCTGAGTCTACTGACCCGGTTTCTCAGACGGCCGACATTGACCTGGTCTATTCCGACCCGAAGCCCATCGAGGCCATCCCTCAGTCCAGTGACCCCACCTCTCACTCTACTGATCCTGTTACCCAGCCCATTGACCCGATTCCCCAACCCTCTGATCCGAATCCGCTAGCAAACCCTGACCCCCTTGATATCGCCCCCGAGCCTGCTGACCCCACTCTTATAGCCGCTAGTCCCGAGCCAGTGGCTGTGGACACCTGCCATATCTTTGGTCCGAGTGTACCACCGCCCTCTTTCCGTCGTTATTGGGCTCGCCCTGGGAGTGCGCTTCTTGCACACACTCCTAGGAAACGGGTTCGTATCCCGATTCGCCCTTCCACACCTGTTCGAGATTGTATTGCTGAGCCCGAGCCTGCGCCCAAAAGGCGCAGAATCGACATTCGTCGGTGGGAGTGGATGCCTATCCGACTGGACGAGTGGAGAGACATCGAGGGTATTCCCTCCACCTTCGAGGTAGGTGAGTCGTCACGTGCTCCAGGTCCGATACCCCTCACTCGGGAGCCTGTGGAGCTCACCGTGTCCCTTCCTGTGGCCCGATCTGCTAGACACAACCAGCAGCTTCATGAGATACGTGCCGAGCTTACCGGAGTCCAGGAGGCCATCGATATGGAGGATGTGGAGGGCCGACTGCTATCTATAGAGGAGGGTAGGTACCTGGATGATTAGGCCTTAGATACTATGCACGACCGCCTCACCCGTGTACAACAGGAGATGGCAACTATGACTCAGTGAGTGGAGGCAGCAGAGCGCGCGACAGTGGCTGTGGAAAGAGTGATGGTGATGGAAGAATGCCTGGAGTCCTCTACTGCATTGGCAGCCATGTGTATGCTCATGACCATGGCAGCGGTGCAGACGGGCGCATTTACTCATTTATTCCATTGATTGCCTATGGTGAGCGGGCTGTGCTCACGTAATATTGGATATTAACTTGTTGTAGGAGTATGTACTCTTAAAATATTTTGTAATTCGTACAATTTATTATCAAGTTATGTTATCTTTTATATATTGCGTGGTTGCTTGGTTGTTATGATTGTTTACTTTTGGTGCACATGTGTTTGACATTATTACATATTGTCTTATCTTGCTTATCATTATGATTTGAAGAAACATGCCACCGCGAAGGAGAAACATCAGAACCAATGTGGGAAGCGGTACTCCCATGATAGCAGAGGCCATCAAACAGCTTGTGGCACAACGAGTGGCGGATGCAATCGTACATTACGAGGCGAATCACAGCGCAAGAGGATCTGAAGTAAATGGAGGCAATGCCAGTGGTGCAGGAGGTATTATAATGTCTGGCGTAACTAAAGACCTGAGATACAAAGGTCATTGTTAATGTTTAATTATTATTAATATGATTAAACCTACAACACAGGATCTGATACCAACAATAAAGGTTGCTCCTACAAGACGTTTCTGAACTATAAACCATTTAACTTTCGCAGTAATGAAGGAGCTGTTGGTTTGGTCCGCTGGATAGAGAAGACGGAGTCAGTTCAGCGAATCAGTAACTGCGCTGAGGAGAATAAGACAAAATTCGCCACTTGTACCTTTGAAGGTCAAGCACTCACTTGGTGGAATGCTCATGCCTAGACTTTGGGTATTGACGCTGCCTATCAAATCACTTGGGATGAGTTGAAACAAATGCTGACTGATAAGTATTGCCCTCGGAATGAATTGCAAAAACTTGAGTTTGAATTCTCGAACCACACCATGAAAGGTGCAGAAGTAACAAGCTACACCACCCGATTTCATGACCTTGCTCATCTATGCCCTCACATGGTTAACCCAGAGTTCAAGCGTGTGGAAAGGTACATTTGGGGCCTTGCAACCCAAATTCAAAACATGGTGACCTCATCCAAGCCAGCCAACATCCAAGAGGCTGTCAGAATTGCTCATGACCTGACTGATCAAGCTGTATGTCAGGGAGTGTTTGTGAACAAGATGGTAGTGGAAAAGAACTATGACAACAAGAGGAAGTGGGACAACAATCATGGTTGGAATGCTCCGCATCAAAACCAAAACAAACAAGAGGTTGTTAGGGCCTTCACTACTGGCCCATCTGAGAAGAAAACAAAAGGTGGGTATGCTGGAAATCAACCTAAGTGCAACAAGTGCAACTTTCATCATCTAGGTGCATGTGGGGATTCCATGTGCCAGAAGTGCAAACGTTTTGGCCATGTGACTAAGGATTTCCGAAAGCCCAACCCTGCTCCTAAAACAGGAAACAATCGTGCGTGCTTCGAATGTGGTGTTGCCGGCATTTTTGCAAGGATTGTCCGCACTTGAAGCAAACTGGTGGGAACAACGCACGTGGTCGAGCTTTTGTGATTTGAGCTGGAGAAGCTCGATAGGACCCAAACATTGTTACGGGTACGTTTCTTGTAAATAATCTCTATGCATCTATCCTATTCGATACGGGTGCCGATAGGAGTTTCGTGTCTAGCGAATTTAGTCCATTGCTTGAAATTACTCCTACCTGTTTGACTTCTAAGTATACAATAGAGTTAGCCGATGGTAAGTTGATTGAAACCGACAAAATCATACAAGGATGCACTCTTAGCTTGGCGGATCACACGTTCGATATAGATTTGCTACCTGTAACCCTAGGGAGTTTCGACATCGTTATTGACATGGATTGGTTGTCAGAAAACCAAGCAAAAATCGTTTGTCGTGAGAAGATCGTTCGCATTCCACTTCCGAGTGGAGAGACCATATTGATTCAAGGAGAAAAGTATGGTACAGTGTTAAAGATCATATCATGTCTGAAGGCCCGGAAGTACTTAAAAGGCTATCATGCAATCTTGGCACACGTGGTAGAGAAGCAAACCGAGGAGAAAAGAATCAAGGACATACCTATCGTGCGAGACTATCCGGAAGTCTTTCCCGAGGACTTGCCCGGACTTCCACCTCAAAGGCAAGTCGAATTTCGAATTGACCTGGTACCTGGAGCTGCTCCAGTAGCACGATCCCCATACCGGCTAGCACCGTCAGAGATGCAAGAGTTGTCTAATCAATTACAAGAATTATTAGATAAAGGATTCATAAGACCAAGTTTCTCACCCTGGGGGGGAGCCCCAGTCTTGTTTGTCAAGAAAAAAGATGGATATTTTTGAATGTGCATTGACTACCGAGAGTTAAACAAACTCACCATTAAGAACCGGTATCCTCTCCCTCGAATCGACGACTTATTCGACCAACTTCAGGGATCTAGCTACTACTCGAAGATTGATTTACGTTCGGGATATCACCAATTACGAATCCAAGAGGAAGATATCCCCAAGACCGCATTTCGAACTCGTTATGGCCACTATCAGTTCATGGACATGCCATTTGGGTTAACCAATGCACCAGCTGTATTCATGGATCTCATGAATAGAGTGTGCATACCCTATTTGGATAAATTCGTGATCGTCTTCATCGACGACATCTTAATATACTCACGAACTAAGGATGAGCACGAGCAACATCTAAGGTTAATCTTGGAACTTCTCAAAAACGAGAAATTGTACGCCAAATTCTCAAAATGTGACTTCTGGATTCGAGAAGTGCAATTTCTCGGGCATGTAGTCAACGAGAAAGGCATACATGTTGACCCCTCCAAGATAGAGGCCATTAAGAACTGGGAAGCACCTAAGACCCCGACTGAGGTGTGACAATTCCTAGGTTTGGCAGGTTATTACCGATGCTTTATCGAAAATTTCTCCAAAATAGCCCAACCGTTGACAACCTTGACTCAGAAAGACAAGAAATTCGATTGGGGTGATAAACAGGAAGGAGCGTTTCAATAGTTAAAGCAGAAACTATATTGCGCACCAATTCTGTCGCTCCCAGAGGGAACTAATGGTTTTGTGGTGTACTGCGACGCGTCACGACAAGGACTTGGCTGTGTACTGATGCAACACGACAAGGTTATTGCTTACGCTTCTAGACAATTGAAAGTGCATGAGAAAGATTACACTACTCACGACCTCGAATTGTCAGCTGTTGTTTTTGCACTAAAGATTTGGCGACACTACCTGTATGGTACCAAGTGTACTATATTCACTGATCACAAAAGCCTGCAACACATCTTCGATCAGAAGGAACTAAACATGAGACAACGCAGGTGGGTAGAGTTACTAAACGATTATGACTGTGAGATTCATTATCATCCTGGAAAATCGAATGTTGTAGAAACGCTCTGAGCAGGAAAGAACGAACCAAAACTTTACGGGTGCGAGCATTGGGAATGACGATCCATACGAGTCTAACTACTCAAATTTGAGATGCTCAGTCCGAAACACTAAAGGAACATAATTTGAAAAATGAATCTCATCACGGCATGGATAAGCAATTTGAGATCAAGTCTGATGGAGCCCGTTACTTCATGAACCGAATTTGGGTGCCAAATTTTGGAAACTTAAGGAATCTTGTGATGGATGAGGCACACAAATCCAGATACTCCATCCACTCGGGATCTGATAAGATGTATCAGGACCTGAAGGAGTTATACTGGTGGCCTAATATGAAAGCCGACATAGCCACCTATGTTAGAAAGTGCCTCACATGTTCGAAGGTTAAGGCGGAATATCTGAAACCGTCTGGATTGCTGCACCAACTAGAGATTCCACAATGGAAATGGGAGCAGATTTCCATGGACTTTATCACGAAACTACCCAAGACATCCACCGGTTGTGATACGATTTGGGTAATTGTGGATCGACCGACAAAGTCTGCACACTTCCTACTAATTAAAGAAACTGATAAAATGGAAAGGTTAACGAGGGTTTACCTCAAGGAGGTTGTCTCGAGACATGGAGTGCCAATCTCCATTATCTCTGATCGAGACAGTCGATTTACCTCGAGATTTTGGCAATCATTACAAAAGGCCTTGGGTACACGGTTGGATATGAGTACCGCATACCACCCTCAAATGGATAGTCAGAGCGAACGGACCATTCAGACATTGGAAGACATGCTTAGAGCTTGTGTGATAGACTTCGTAAACCGTTGGGAAACTCATCTACCCTTAGCTGAGTTTTCTTACAATAACAGTTATCACACCAGTATCAAAGCTGCACCGTTTGAAGCACTATACGAAAGGAAGTGTCGATCACCACTGTGTTGGACAGAGGTTGGCGATAGTCAACTCACTGGTCCCGAGATCATACACCAGACCACAGAAAAGCTCGCTCAAATTCAGAGCCGACTCAAAGCCGCGCGTGACCGTCAGAAAAGCTACGCTGACGTGAGACGCAAACCATTGGAATTCCAAGTGGGAGATAAGGTCCTACTTAAAGTCTCACCTTGGAAAGGAGTCATTCGTTTTGGCAAACATGGTAAGCTAAACCCTAGATACATTGGACCATTTGAAATCCTAGCCAGGATTGGTCCTGTAGCTTACAAGCTCAAACTTTCTCAAGAACTTAGTAGTGTTCATGGCACTTTCCACGTGTCAAATCTGAAGAAGTGCCTGTCAGATGAAACTCTAGTTATATTGCTCGATGAGGTTTAGATTGATGAACAACTTCATTTTATTGAGAAACCTGTGGAGATCCTGGATCGAGAGCTAAAGAAGATGAAACGAAGCCGCATTCCCATAGTAATGGTCCGATGGAATTCCAGATGAGGACCCGAATTTACTTGGGAACTCGAGGACCAAATGAAGCTCAACTACTCTTACTTGTTTGAAACCCTAGCATCTGCAGACAACCCTAACTGAATTTCGGGACAAAATTCTTTCTAACATGGGGAGTATGTGATAACCGGCAATTTCAAGTCAATACCCGGCCTTGACTTGGTTATAATTACACCTATAATACTTGATTTTCAATTGAATTCCATTTATTGAAGTCGTTTTATGCATTGCAAAATTTCACGCACAACATTTCATGCATCGGTGATTCGGCGTAATTATTATTTTTATACGCGATACAAGCACACACAAACGTTGGTGATAATTAATATATATATATGTCAATAAATACTTTAAAGTGTTTGAAAGTACCTTAGATTCCAAACTAAATACATTGGAAAAGTTTAAAATCTAAGATAAACCTTAACGCGTAAATTGATATTTTACCCGGATAAAACGCGTATAACGCAACTACTAGATACGAGTTATTATTTACATATAATCAAATATTAAAATATATGATATTA
This sequence comes from Flaveria robusta, assembly GCA_025506415.1. NCBI lineage: Eukaryota > Viridiplantae > Streptophyta > Magnoliopsida > Asterales > Asteraceae > Flaveria > Flaveria robusta. The sequence goes on from CM046471.1 coordinate 17,983,066, forward strand.
TATGATTTCTTATAATATTTTTATGTATTTTATAAAGTAAAAAGTAAAAATATAAAAATATGTAAAAATACCGAGAGTGCAACAAATACCACCCAAATACCCAATACTACTCAAAATTGAAAACACCTCCCCTCCCCATGCATGATGGCCGTTCACCCTACACCCTCCATCTCCGTTTTTCTTTTTCCCATGCAAGCTTTCAAGAATGGTTACAAGATATGTTGACTTTGGCAAATTTTGAAGCTTACCTGATTTGTGAAACCTTTAAACATATGTTTAAAGTAATATGTCCCATTACCATACATAGCTCACACATTTCCCTTCCTTGACCGTGAAGTAGAAACAAATTTACAAAAGTTGATTTGACCAAATTGTTTGACTATAAAACAAGTTTCCTTCTTGTCATCTTCAACCTACACAATTCACAACTTCGTTTCTTTTTCTTCCTCCCATATTTCGGCCATCTATCCATCTTCATCACTCCACCATATTTCAAACTTCCTTGCTACTAATCAAGATAGTTCCAAGTGCCTTGGGTGAAGATCAAACAAATTTTAAAGCTTTCAAGCATCATACAACTACAATTCTCCCATCTTTCCTTGCTTAATCTAAGTGAGAACACTCTCTTTTTGTTTAAACATATAGCATTCTATCATGTTCATTTATCTACTAGTTCATATGTAACTATCTTCATCCATAAAAGATATTTTGGTTAAAAATGATGTTTTCACAAACAAGAAGTTTCAAGAATAATTTTCACACAAGACATTTTAACATAAACTAAATAATCACTCTTGTTTTAAAAAAAAGTAAATGCTCATAGGTTTATGTTTGACCAAGTTACTAGTTGGTAATTTTATAAAAATTTATAAAGGGTTGTTTCAAACTCAAGAAAAACCTTACAAGGATTACTTTATATTTATGAAATTGTAGTTGTCTACAAGTATTATTATGAATAATTTTATATATAATTTACAGGTTATATTTGGTTAGTAGGTTGTAACATAATATTACGAAAGTGGGTTATGAATAAATGACAATTTGACTAAGTTTACAAGGATAGTTAAATATATATATACATGGGACTTAAATGGAAAAACATAAACATGAAACTTTAAATGACAAAGCATGGACTTTATGACTATGAGTATTATATACTTTAAGAGAGGTTTTACAAAGAGTAGCAGATGACATAAGACTTAACTTATTCTAACATGAGAATTATCATGCTGCACTGCGACATGGCCATGTAGGGGTGCCTACATGCCCGTGTCAGAAACTTTGCATCCCAAAACTTTGATTGTACTTCAACTTTTAAGGCATCTAAAATGATGAGTTAACACAAGTTGGTAAGATGACTAAGATAGTTAAGTATTTCATCTAAGGAAACATTAATTGATAATACGATAAAATTTCTTAAATGAAGAAACCCTAATTCAATATGTGTTAAAGTTCTCAAAATCTAAATAAAATAAAAGAATAATTCCGCTAAGAAAATAATTAAATAATTATTTTTATGAGTTAATATATATTTCACAAATTATCATCCTGTATCACCAACGGATCGTCGAGTCAAACAATTTGTTATTAAGTTATGTGGATGAAATGGTTACATGCTCACATTACACGTAGGAGCAATTATTTAGACATAAGTTGCCTTAATTATTCTAGGGCGAGCTTAGGTCGGTTTCCCCGAGCACTTTGAATATTTACAAGTTTACATACTCGTTTATCAGGTGAGTTTCACGGCCCCATTTTTACTTATTTTCATTTTGAGGGAGATTACATGTAAATTACTATTTTCCTGGACACATTTACTTGTCAATAATTTCACATATTATATAAGTTGTTTACTTACCGTATCAAGTCCTTTGTTATCGGACCGTTAGTTTATTTCCCAAAGCGAGGTAATCATGGATAGTACTATTGGGTTTGACTACCCCCACCGGGTTAATTACCCTAACCTTGACTCGAGGTCTAAACGGGTGTATTATTAGCCTGTTCACCCCTGTGATTACGGTAGGTACGGGTAGGGGCAATCTATTACATTTATAGTCTAGCTTCGGTTGCGGTGCATATATAATATTGTAGTATTGTATGATCGACAATCAAATCATAGAAAGTCTTGTGGTCCATTATACTGATTACTATTACTTAAAACCTGTGAACTCACCAAGTTTATGTTGACATATTTCATGCATGTTTTCTTAGGAAATTAAGGTTTGCACGAGGATAGGCTTGTTTGGAGCTTATCACATTCTAGGATTCACGCATGCTTTTGTGACATTATTTCTAAATTGTCTTGTTTGAAAAACAATTTACATTTTGCTACTACTTCCGCTATGTAACTCTGAAAACAATTATGTATCTTTCAACGTGATTGCAACGTATACTTTTATCAAATCATGTAGTGGTTGATCAATGACTATGGTTTCCATGATGATCACACCCCGCGGGAAACCGCTGTGGTTGGGGTGTGACACTTATGATCTTCGGTTAGTTCGAGATGGCTTAAGCGATACTTCAACTATTCACTATGCTAGAATCCTCTTTTGGAAACTTCGGGTAGTTTTGAATCTTCAGAATCGAGCACTGGGCCACAAAACGAGTCGAAATGGATTTGGGCACAAGTACTAAGGTTATGTGTACGTGTTTTAGTGAGAAATATGAAGAAAACAAGCAGAATGCTCATCTATTAATAGATGAGGTTGGCTAGCCGAAGCATCCCACATTGGGTGTCACTTCCACATGCTTAACACGTGTCATGCATGCATTGTCTCAAGCCTTTTTTGGAGATGCGACCCACACCCAAAGCCGAAGCAGCTCGCATCGATGTCAACATGTCCGAAAACTGCCCATTAGTTACCATCCACATGTCGTCTTCATATAGTTTCCTTAGCCAAGTTGATACGCCCCGAATCAACTCTCTGATACGAGCTGCATCGGCCCTAAATTCTAAAATTTTGACTTTTTTCCCTATCGTTTAACCCCAACTAGGGGCTTTGCCCCTTGGACCCTACCAGGGGTTGTTGCCATATTGTATCATTCTAGCGACTCGTTCATGAAAGTTTCATGATGAAGTCTATTGTTATCCAATTGTTTCAACAAACCAGAGGGTTTTTGGTGTTCAGCTTTAGCTTGGGAACAAATCAAGCATTTTGCAACCTATAGGGCGGCGTCTTTCTTCATGCCAATCAACGAATAATGGTCTTTCAAATTCTTATACATCTTATTACTTCCTGGATGCATCATGTACTTAGACTTTTGGGCCTCTACTAGGATTTTCTCTCGAAGATCACCTATAACTAGTACCCAGATTCGTTCATTAATTCTTAATGCATCATCTTCTTTCTTATTCAATTGTTCAAGCATGCATTTCATTTCTTATTTGTCTAAGTTTCTTTCTTCTTGTGCTAACTCTTGAGCTTTCTTTATTTGACCAATTAAGTCAACTTGTACTTCGAGTCGTAATGCATGAACGCTATTTAGTTTTTCTTGTTCTTTTCTTCTCAATGTGTCAGCTACAACGTTGGCCTTTCCATCATGATAACAGATCTCACTATTGTAGTTAGCTGGGATCTCCATCCAATGCCTTTGTCTTATATTAAAATCCATTTGATCAAATAGATACTTCAAACTCTTATGATCTTAGTAGATGATGAACTTGACTCCATAAAGATAATGCCTCCATAACTTTAATGCAAATACCTTAACTCTAAATCAAGAGTCAGATATGCCTTCTCATTATCTTTAACTTGACGAAATGTGTAAGCATGAAACCTTATCACGCTACATCAAGACACACACTAGAGTGGTGTGCAATGGATCAAAGTAAACTGTGAAATCTTAATTACCCTCAGGTAGGGAAAGATTTAGTTCACTTGTTAGTTTTTGTTTTAAAGTTTCAAATGCTTCTTCTTGCTTAGGCCCCCATACATACTCAACCTTCTTTCGGTCAAGGTTGTTAATGGAATGGCTATTTAGAAGAAGCCTTTGATGAATCAATAATGGTATCCAGCTAACCCTATGAAACTACGTATTTCAATAGGTGGTTTGGGTTTCTCCCATTTAGTTATAGCCTTGATCTTTGCTGGATTAACTTGAATACCTTTATCATTGATTACATGGCTAAGAAATTATACCTCTGATAACCAAAACTCACATTTTGAGTATTTAGCATACACTTTCCCTTGTCTTAATATCTGCAACAGGATTCGAATGTCAGTCTTGTGATCATATTCGGTCTTTGAATAGATAAGAATATCGTCAATGAAGGCGATGATAAGCTTATCCAAATAGGCGATGTTATAAGAACAATAAAAGAGAATTTGCATTGCTAATAGGAGAAAAATATGTAAAGAAGCTGAGGAGACACATGAGAGTGACATATGCTCCTAGAATTTTTATTTAGTATGTGTAAAGATTTCTTATTTTAAAATTTCAAACTAAATTTATACACTTTTTTTTACAAATTTTAGAATATAACGTTTCTTTACATTCTAAATATACTATTGCAATGAAATTATTTTTATCTATTTACTGCTATACATTTTAATTGAAAACAAAAGCAGGTCCAATACATTAAGTTTTTATATTTTTTTTCTAAACTTCTAAAATATAAAGTTTTATATCAAACCGTACCAGCTTGTATTCAAATTTTTTATTTTTTTTTCCCCAACATACCATGGAGCAGTACTTTCAAATTTTGTTGTCCAATTGCTTCGGGTTTTATGGTTGTGTTAGTTTCTTATCTAATTATAACTTTTTGTAAAACTTTAATCACTCAACAAAAAATTACGCTATCGATGACTGACGATTCTTATGCCCGTCGTTCTCTCTGTTTAATCAACTTGCAACCAATGAATTAATTTGAGTTTGATTTTCCTTAGAAAACCAAAGTTGTAGCTAACTATATTGTTTATGCATTTTATTTTGCATATTTCACATGCCTTAATCGAGTTCAACATTAAGTGTTGACATTTTTATCTATCGTCTATAGTTATATTGACTTTTTCAATTCATCATAATCATCGTAACTATGTAATGCTTTTCTCATTTGTAATTTCTTAAGTATCTTACAAATATCTAATGTTTTTTATAAAAAAAAGTCAAAGATTACAGTTACTTAAATGATATAAATACTTTATTTTTTAACAATAAACTCCCAGACGCCATGCCTACATGATACATTCCCATATTATATGAGACTCTAAAGCGGTTGTTGGTCTAATGAATGATATGAAAATAGATGTCTTTGTAATTATTTTTATAGTTAATTGTTATTTTCGTCCCTCATTTTCGATTTATTTTATTATTTTTGTCTAAAAAATTCTTTTTTCCTCTTTAGGGTCATTGACTTTTCAAAAAGTTGTTATTTTTATTTACTTTTGTTAACTTTGTTAATTCTTTTGTTAAGTTAAGAACATTTAAATCATTATACAAATCATTTAACTTAACTTTTCATTTTTATAATAAATTAAAGCCCTAACTTAACAAACATAATTAGTTAAGCTAATGAAAATATATGAAAATAACATCTTTTTAAAAATTCAAGGACCAGAAGACAAAAAAATATTTAGATGAAAATGACGAAACAAATCAAAACTCAAGAACAAAAATGTAATTAACTCTTATTTTTATATGGTCTACTTTTCAACTAAATACTTCAAATTTATTAAACAAATTAAAGTTAAAAACAACTTTTTAAAAAATAATAGCCCATATGAACTTAACAATCAGAGGTGCGTAGATTGGTCTTTTGGCTAACACTATTTAGGTTGCAACCTATTTGATTTAGATCGAAGAAAAGTTAAAGTTTGTATTTTATAAGGAGTCTAGTTCGCAATAGAAAATGAGGCATATCATGATGTAGCCCAGCAACAAACAGTGTAATCAAAGATGCAAGAGCCCAAGTTTGCAGGTGTCTAGTTCACAATAAAAAAAGGGTGTTGCTAGGGACACCGCATGTGTTTTTGGGGGAGACCTGACCTAACCGTCACGGTTAGGCCTAACCGTGAGGGTTTGAGAGCTAAACGTGCCGGTTAGGCCAAAACGTCAAGGTTTTCCTGACTCCCGACAAAAGTATACTAATAAATAGGCACGGGTCTGTAACACAAGGTCACAGTTTGCCCCAACCGTGACGGTTAGGGTACTAGGTTATTTGATGTCGACACAAAGTTCCATGAAACTCGGGGTACCTACCACTTTGAACCGTCACGGTTAGGCCAAACTGTGACGATTTCTTTTCCTGATTTTTATATATAAATGCATTTCGTGGTTTCATGCAACCAAACTATCACGAACCATCACGAAAAAAAACTTTATCGTTTCCAAAAACACATAATTCAAAAACAATGTCGAGTTCGGAAGATCATTATCAAAGGCCGAAGCTTCCAGATTTGAATGAGGAGCCACCTATCGAAGATTCAAACCAGGTTGAATTAGTGTCTATTTTATTATAAATGCTTATTTAAAAATATATAACCTTTACATTTTTTAGGAATATTTCGTATACGGCACTCACCGTTCGTGGGGGGTGGAGGAAACGAACCCGTCGAACACATTTGCTAAAGATACATACAATTCATTATTTGGATGGACGGGTTACGGTGAATGGTACAGACATCCCCCTTACCATTCTTACGGACATGCCCCGAACCCATACCACTCACAAACATAGCCGGATTACGGACATGCCTCGTACCACTCACAAACAGTGTCGGATCACAGACATTACGGACATCCCCCGTACCAGTCAGAACAAGAAGTTACACATGTGTCGAATACTTTTAATGGGAATAACATAGATGAGAGTGACGGTTCGGTTCACCTCAAAGAAAACCATGGGGACACCGAGCAGCACGATGGGGATGAAGATCGGATAAGAAAGGCTACGGTTTCTTATAAAACCGACAAAGTACGAAGAGTTTTCATTCGTTTGTTTAAATTATTTACTTATTTGTTTTATATATTGTTTTTTATGTCTAGCTTTATAACTTTTTTTAGCATTTTGATTCTCGTGAGGACTTGGAGAAGTGGTCTAAAATGAGAGGTCGCGAGCATGGGTTCGTCATTGTGGTGGGTCGGTCACGGAAAAAGGATGTGGAACTCTTATGCAATCGTAGTGGTAAACCTAAATTCACTGGTACAAGCAGGTGTACTAGGAACATAAATAAAGGATGCCCCTTTAAACTCTTAGGGAAATACGTAGGAAAGAATGACAGTTGGATATTGGAGGTGAGAAACGAAATGCACAACCACGATCCTGTTGTGTACGAGGAGGGCCACGCGCATCTTAGGAAGATGACCGCTGAAGAAATTGATCTTGTCGAGAAGTTACACATGCAGCACGTGCGGCCACGACACATCCATTCAGTCGTAAGGGAGTAGTTTCCGGACAACGCGTGTGTTGTTCAGGACATATATAATTTGACATTGAAGTTTAGGGCTGAGGGGAAAAAAGGCACGACACGAATGCACGAACTTGAAAACCTGCTAGAATCTAAAGAGTTCGTGTTTGAAACACGGAAAAATCCAGCAACTAAGACCGTGGAATATGTTTTTTTTGTCATCCTACCTCGTACAAAATGTGCCGCGCATTCCCGTACGTGAAGTTGATAGACACGACGTACAAGACCAACATGTACAACATTCCGTTTGTTTAGGTTGTTGGCGTACGTAGACGTCGAAGTCGTTTTGTATTGCGCACGCATTTATATCGAGGGCACGACAGGACAACTTCACATGGGTGTTGGAGCGGATTAGTGATATGCTCGATGGGTGTGTGGAGCCCCGCGTTATTGTCACAGACTGGGACCTGGCCCTGATGAGCTCGTGTGACATAGTGTTCCCGAGTGCTACTAAAAACCTATGCAGGTGGCACGTTAGGGAGAATATTAAGAGAAGGTGGAACATCCTTTTCAAAGTCGACATGTGGAAGGATTTTACATACCTGTGGAAGGTCGTGTGTTCGTCTCCCACAGAGGCATTGTACGATTACAATTGCATGAAGATAGAAGAAACGCTAAATGAAGATGGTAAACATAGTAAGAATTTCATAGTTAATGTTACTCTAATAATCTATTTGTTTATATTATAAAATTTGTTATTTCTTTCAAAGGTGTGGGAATATATTTGGTATAATTGGTTGATGCCGTATAAAGAGAAATTTGTTACTTGTTGGATGTACGACCGCCTCAACTTTGGTGAATATACAACTAATAGGGTTGAGGGGCAACACGCCAACTTTAATAGTTACCTCACAAGGACCAATAATACGTTGCACACACTTGTCGGATATGTCTGTGACCTCGTGCGTGGCAAGGAGATTGAAATTTGTAAAACATTCGAGGTGTCCCGTGTTAAAATTAAAAAAGACCATTGAATGCAATTGTTTTCAAAATTGCATTATAAGGTATCTATTTTCGCATTAGCCTCCTGGAATCAGAGTTGATGAAAATGAAAATGATTCAGGAGTCCAGGGGTTCTTGTGGACACCAGTTGTCCACGTCCATGGGCTTGCCATGTGCTTGTCGTTTGGAGGTATACTTCCGGGAAGGTAATATATACTTGAAATATATTTTTACCATTGTCTCATGATGCATATTTTTTACTAATAATTTAAATCCAGGCATATGTATTCCACTCGAAGTGGTAGATCCACAATAGAGGAAGCTTGATTTCGAGCCGGCGTACGTTGTGCAGCCTGAACCCGACTATGATAAGAAATTTGATGACTTGAAACAAAAGGTCATGTCGTCGCCCAATCCTCAAGTACAAAAAAAGGGTTTAAAAAATTGTACGACTCTTTGTTTTCAAGCAAGTCCAAACTTAAAGAGCCTGAGGTGCGTCATGACGGACGTGGTCGTCCAAATCTTAAGGAGCAACAAAGAAAAGCGGACTCCAATACATCATAGTATGAGGCTGCTAGACACAGCTCGTATACTTCCTCACAACAAACTATGCCTGACCCAGCGAGGCATAGCTCCTATACCCCTCAGTTTAAGATGCCCAGCAACCGTCCTAATCGGCCAAAGGCTGCTTCAAATGTACCGGTTACGGGAACTAACCTAGGGTTTCCTTTAATCATGAAACCAAAGGACGTGACGAAAGTTATGAAGTTTAAGGATCAGCTTCCCTAATGGATTCACCGGTACATTTCGACTTTAAAAGACGTGCGGCCTGATGGTAACTGTGGTTTTTGGGCGATCATGTTGGCTTTAGGCAAGGAGCAAAAAGAATGGGAGTGGGTTAAGAGACAAATGTTGTCGGAGATGGACAGAAACATGTGGTATTGGCGGAGCAATTTGAACCGCGAGTTACCTGGTTACTATGATATTGTTCGTAATAACTTAGATTGGTTTGGCACGACTCCACCCGCACCCGCTAGCCATTGGCTGACTTTTCCGGCGCATGGACTTGTAATTGCGGAAACATTCACTTGTGTTGTCCATCTTGTTTCTTCATTTGGCATCCACACATGGTTTCTGCTGAGAACAGGCCCAGAACTATTATTTACCTATCCAGTTGTAGCACTTGCTAATATTAATGAAGATCACTTTATTTGCATACAATTGGAAGGGGATTACCCGATGCCCAATGTGGGCTATCATTGGCCGAGATTTGCATATAGAGAAGCACTAGAATGACACAATATTTACCAGGATCATATAAACAATCACGTCAGAATGATGGATCGTATAAGAAGAACCAACCCCAAACCACTCCCCACAGTTAATATATCAGGCTGTCGTATGTATTAGTGTATATTTTTGTATCATTGTATTTATTACGGTTTATGTATGTTTGTACACGTACGTAAGAAATTTGTATCATTGTATAATAATAACAATAATAATAATAATAATAATAATAATAATAATAATAATAATAATAATAATAATATTATTATTATTGTTGTTGTTGTTGTTGTTGTTGTTGTTGTTGTTGTTGTTATTATTATTATTATTATTATTATTATTATTATTATTATTATTTAATAATAATAATAATAATATTATTATTATTATTATTATTATTTAATAATAATAATAATAATAATAATAATAATATTATTATTATTATTATTAAAAAAATAATGATAATAAAAATAATAATAATTATTATTATTATAATAATATTAATAATAATGATAATAATAATAATAATAATAATAATAATAATAATAATAATAATGATGATGATGATAATAATAATAATAGGAAAAACAAAAAAAAATAAAATAAATAAAGAAAAAAACGTGACGGTGAGGCCAAACCGTCACGGTTAGGGTTTCTGTTTAGGTTTTCTAACAAAAGCCTGGGTCTGACAAAAGCCTGGGTCTGACAAAAGCCTAAAAGTCACGGTTTGGCTAAACCGTGAACACTAAATAAAAATTTTTAAAAATTAACCCCTTTAACCGGTGGTAGTGGGTTTCGAGCCCACACCACTCCCATATTCCCCTACCGTCTTAACCGGTCGGGTAAGGAGTGGTTCGCTGACTAGAAATGAAAATAAGCATATATATACCTGATTTGCAAAATGTCACGGTTAGGCCAAACCGTGACCTTTTGTCTGAGGTGTGGCGTTTTTTAAAACAACCGTTACAGTTTGTTAAACCAACCCGTGACAGTTTGACCTTACTGTCACGTTTAACTTTATATAAAGGTCACGTTTAGCTTAAACCGTGACGTTTTAAGCCTAACTTTTCAATTTTTAAACTGATTAGAATTATCTATATGTATCGAAACGGTTATATTATTCGTGAATATACACACACCGCCAACATATGTACACATTAAGAACAATTACTATTCGCAGACGTATGTACGAACGTGAATATACACACACATCAACATATATACACATTAAGAACACAATCTCTAAACCTATTACGATCATCTATATACACCCAAACGGGTATATTTTTCATGAACATACACACACATCAACATATATATACATTAATAATAATAATAATAATAATAATAATAATAATAATAATAATAATAATAATAATAATAATAAATAATAATAATAAATAATAATAATAATATAGTTAAAAGATAATAATTTTAATAACTATAATAATAATAATAATATACTCTAATAAAAATAAAAATTTTAAATACTAAAAATAATAAAAGCCTAATTAGATAAATAATAATAATAATAATATATTTAAAAGATAATAATTTTAATAATTATAATAATAATAATAAAATACTCTAATAAAAATAAAAATATTAAATACTAAAAATAATAAAAGCTTAATTAGATAAAAAATAATAATAATATAGTTAAAAGATAATAATTTTAATAATTATAATAACAATAATAATACACTCTAATAAAAATAAAAATATTAAATACTAAAAATAATAAAAACCTAATTAGATAAAATAATAATAATAATAATAATATAGTTAAAATATAATAATTTTAATAATTATAATAATAATAATAATATACTCTAATAAAAAAATTATTAAATACTAAAAATAATAAAGCCTAATTTGATAAAAAATAATAATAATAATATAGTTAAAAGATAATAATTTTAATAATTATAATAATAATAATATACTCTAATAAAAATAAAAATATTAAATACTAAAAATAATAAAAGCCTAATTAGATAAATAATAATAATAATAATAATAATAATAATAATAATAATAATAATAATAATAATAATAATAATATAGTTAAAAGACATTAATTTTATTAATTATAATAACAATAATAATAATAACATACTCTAATAAAAATAAAAAATTAAATACAAAAAATAATAAAAGCCTAATTAGATAGAAAATAATAATAATAAAATAGTTAAAAGATAATAATTTTAATAATATAATAATAATAATAATAATAATAATATACTCTAATAAAAATAAAAACATAAATACTAAAAATAATAAAAGCCTAATTAGATAAAAAAAATAATAATAATATAGTTAAAAGATAATAATTTTAGTAACTATAATAATAATAATAATATACTCTAATAAAAATAAAAATATTAAATACTAAAAATAATAAAAGCCTAATTAGATAAAATATAATAATAATAATATAGTTAAAAGATAATAATTTTAATAATTATAAAAAATAATAAAAATATTGTGTAAAAAGAAATCAAAACGTCGCTGTCTAGCCGTGACGTTTCTAGATATTTTTTTGAATCTGACACCGTCTCGATTTTAGCACCTACCGCATCCTTATACGTGACGGTTTGACCCTTTATTTTTTTGAATCTGATATCCTCGTTTAACCCACCCCATTTCATCTTCCATCACCCACACCCCAAACCGTCACCGCCTTACCACCGCACCACCATCACCCCCAAACCACCACCGACGACAACACCGCACAGCCATCGCATCACCACCGCATCGCCACCGCACCGCCACCGCACCGCCATCATCGATGACACCTCTGCACCACCACCGCATCACCACCGCACCGCCATCACCGCATCACCACCGCACCGCCATCGCCGCATCACCATCACCACCTCACCACCGCACCGCCACCACCGACGAAACACTCGGAACCGCACCAAACCGTCACATCGAGCCTAGTCTTTGACAGTTCAAGCCACTCACCGCCATCACACCGCCACTTACCGCCACCGCATCACCACCTACTAATCGGGTATGTAATTTTAATACTTTAAACCATAGAATAAACTTAGATTTGATAAGATTTCCCATAAGTATAGCATAGATTATAGTCGGTTTATGATTATAATTAATAATAATAATAATAATAATAATAATAATAATAATAATAATAATTATTACAATAATAATAGTAATAATAATAATAATAATTATAAAAATAATAATAGTAGTAGTAATTATAATAATAATAATAATAATAATAATAATAATAATAATAATAATAATAATAATAATAATAATAATAATAATAATAATAATAATTACAATAATAGTAATAAAAATAATAATAATAATAATTATTATTATAATAATAATAATAATAATAATAATAATAATAATAATAATAATAATAATAATAATAATAATAATGATAGTAATCATAATCATAATAATAATAATAATAATAATAATAATAATAATAATAATAATAATAATAATAATAATAATAGTAGTAGTAATTATAATAATAATAATAATAATTATAATAATAATATTATTATTAATAATAATAAAAGTCCAAATAATAATAAAAATAATAAAAATAATAATAATAATAATAATAATCATAATAATAATAATAATAATAATAATAATAATTACAATAATAGTAATAAAAATAATAATAATAATAATAATAATAATAATAATAATAATAATAATAATAATAATAATAATAATAATAATAATAATAATTACAATAATAGTAATAAAAATAATAATAATAATAATAATTATTATAATAATAATAATAATAATAATAATAATAATAATAATAATAATAATAATAGTAGTAATTATAATAATAATAATAATAATAATAATAATAATAATAATAATAATAATAATAATTATTATTATTATTATTATTATTATTATTATTATTATTATTATTATAATCATAACCGTCAGTTTAATAAACATTATAAATAATAATAAATACGGATTTATTTTCAGATATGGATGCAGCAGGCGACCCTGAGTTTATTCCCGGGATTGACGATTACCCGCATCTTCAGCTCGACGAGGGGACTACGGCATTTGCGTGGTTCAGGATTCTTAGAGGACGACCGCCAACAACGGGGACCGTTTTTTCACATGTGTGGTTAGATCTAGTTGGTGAGCATGGGAGGTTTATGGAGATTATCGGTGAGGATAGCCCGTGGGAACAGAGGTTTAGCATGGATTTGCCCGCACATCGAGAGCTCACATCGGGGTTTTACTACACATGCACCTTCTGTCCGCGTGCGTAGGAACTACCGGAGCTAAACGAGGATGACATTGCGGATAGTCGTGTGGACACGAAGGTTTATTTCAGGATGTTTGGGGTCCTGCATCGCATGTCTCTTAGACGGTTCGCTGTCATCAGTGGCCTATATACCGAGGAGGAGACTCGAGAACCGATCTACACCACGGCTCTGATTCGATGGGCAGATGACGCAGATCAGGTATGGTGGCCTGCGATTGGTGATGGACCGTACTGTGGCGATTCGAGGGTCTCTCAAATATGAGACACTCTCTATCGTTACATTCACCAACTGATCACCACGTCGGTCGCTGGACGTGGAGCGGGGACCGACAGGGTCAACACCGCCGACCTCTTCTTTCTCCGGTGTCTACTCACACACCGACACTGCCACCTCGCGCATGCTATTGCGGATTACTTTGCGAGCTACCATCACAGGCAGGCGCAAGGGGCGTTGGTAGGCGGCAGCATCATGGCGTAGATCCCTCGGGGCCTGGGATACAAACATGACATGGCGCGGCTTCCACTGCCTGCTACTCCTGTGCGCTGGCAGGACAGGCCACCACCACCAGGATGAGGATCGTCCGGAGGTTTGGGGACGGCACGTGGCTCCTGCTACAGAGATTTCATGAGCTTGTGGCATGGCTGCTCGAGCCGTTGGTGGACCCACCCGAGTTAGAAGGGGCCGAGGTTCAGGTTCAGCAGGTTCACCAGCCGGTTGGGGGTGAGGAGGATGAGCCATTCATCCGCCGGACAACCAGGACCCGTCGCAGCATACTCAGCGCGTGTACCATGCTGTGCGGTTGCCGGCTCACATAGTAGATATGATTTAGGACACACATGCCAGGGTCACGAGCATGGACGACCGGGTCATACACATCGCAGACCGGCTCATGCGTATGGAGGATATGATGGACTGGGTCATCCAGCACATGGCCGCAGACTATGCGGCCTCCGGTACGCCGTTGTTGTCACCGCCACCCAAACGGTTATGGCATGACGGTGCTAGCACATCTGGTGCGGGCGGGTCAGTTAAGGCCGGAGATACTGACATGGCGGGTTAGATAGATATTTTGTTTGTATTTTGTCTATTTTTGTATGTACAAACTCGTTGTATATATATGTAGTTTTAGTTATAATGTTTCTCTTGTGTTTATGATGCCTTATATATTTGGTTGTGTTTGTTTTGTTGTTTGTAATGATAATTATATACAATGTTTGTAATTTTGATAATGTTAATTGTATATGTATGAACCAACTTGTTATGTAATTGTATATAAAATTTATTATAATTTCTATATCGGTTTTTATATACAAAGTTATAACATCACAAGAACACAAACTCATAATATGATAAAATTAAAAACACAACCGATGTTTATGATAGTGTCAATATTCGTTTTTATGGTTTTCAACAAGACTAAGCGATGACGATCGAACCGAAAAAATACTCGTAATATGATAAAATAAAAATAAACACAAAACACAAACTCGTATGTTACAATTACGTTCGACCTTGTGATAAAATAAAAATAAACACAAACTAATATGATTAAAAAATTTAAATATTATACCTAATATGTCACGGTTTGCCCAAACCGTGACATATACACCACCACCAAAACTCTAAAAACCGACTCTAAAAAAAACACACTCACACTTCCCTAATAATTAACCCAATCCCGAGGTGCAAACATTCTTTGAAGCCTAGCCGTCACGGGTAGGCTCAACCGTGACGGTTAGTTTCTACACCTGACTTAAAGGTCATGGTTAGGCCAAACCGTGACGTTTAGGTCCGGTTTTCTCCAGATTTCCTACGCTGCGCCTAAAATTTCCGATAGAAAATGAGGCCATACGTGCAGTCAAAGAGCCTATACGGTTTAGAAGCTAGTCAACACTCAATAAGCCTTAGATCAATTAGTTTCGGAGTAGGCACCCTATGGTATTATAAAGTTGAGGTCATAGATTCGAGTTTCATTTGATGCAATATGCTTCAAATGGGCCACAAGTTTTACTACATTAGGTCTTTGGGTTGTAGGCTTCCCTTGGAATATTGGGCGGGTCAGGTCACCAGCGTTGTCTGTATTCGCAGGCATGGGTGGCAATTCGCCAATGAGTTTACCCGGATGACCGTGCTTAAAAGTGTTCGTTGGTCGTTTAAAAAAAAAAATAGTCAATGCAGGATCGGTTTTTGTCACTCAACACAAGTATTGTCTCTCAAACTCACAAAGTCACTCGGTTAGATGAAGCAAAATCCCTTAAGAGTTGATAGTAATATACTAAGTGAACAAAACACAAGAAGATAGTTTTTCAAGATACTTGTATATATTACTTATCAACTCAAAGTGTTACAAGACTCTTGCAAGCATGTTTACAGAGTTACAATGAGAAACTATATATACAACTATCTACAGCCATTTATACTTTGATACCAGCTGGAAACTTACAACTAAAGCAAATACTACGTTGCTAGAGGTAAGGTATCCTGGATAAAATACTATCTAAGATTTGGTAGTCATGACATGTCCATGACTTACCTTTTGTCACTAACTAAAGTTGGTAACTGTACTAACTGATAAGGAATGAACAGTGGAATAAAGTATGGTCAACTACATGGGCGTGGGAAAGCGCCATGTAGTATATCAGAGATTGCAGCGGATCTGTCAGAAGGACCATACTTATGTCCACTGGTTCATAGTAGGTTCTTCCGAATTCTTCCGAAGCCACTTATACTTCGGAAGAGTCTACTTTTTCCGAGGCTTGATGATCTTCTGAACTTCATACTTTGGAAGTCTTTGTCCTGAACTCTTCTAAGTGTTGAACTTCGGAAGAAGGAAGACTTTGTCTTCGGAAGTTAGAGTTCCTCTTAGGAAGCTCTTTCAGCCTTGACCTTCGGAAGTTCACTTTTTGCCTTCGGAAGTTCTTTATCAGTTGCACCAAAAATATTCTAAGTGTTTGTTTTGGTTGCAGCAGCCTTACTTGATCCAACAAACTCCCCCTAGGCTGATGCTACCAAAACCTCACTTGTTTCTACTTCTCAAAACTTTCAGCACTAAGGAGAGAAGATGATTATCTGTCTCTTCGTTCTTTACAGATCTGGTGCTGAGAAGTTTGTACAAATCTTTCGTAGAAAGCACATCAAGTCTGTCACTTTGAATGATATGTACCCTTTGTTGTGACCCTCTAAAGAGAGTTAGTTGATGGGAGTTGTAGTCATACTCCCATCTAACTATAGATTCCAATTCAGGACCTTCAACCATTTGAAGAAAGGCTTTGCCTTTGATTGCTGATCCTTCCTTTTCATCCTTCTTTCTCAGCTTCAACTCTTCTTCAATCTTGGCCCTTGCAGTTAGTTCAGCCAGATGAAGACTGCTCAGATGATTTCTGATGTGAGCAGCTACCTCAAAGTTGGAGGGATTGGAGAATGGTTTCTCTGCTAACTCAGCAATATCGAATCTGCTTAAGTGTAGCAGAGAGGAGGCATTAAGCCTGTTGATCTCACCATTCTCTCTTTCCATAACAAAGTTGTGAGAAGAGTCTTCGAACCTCCACTGGACTATCTTCTTCCTAGGAACAAGAGGTTGGGATGGTAATTTGTCTTCCTTCCTAGTGTCCAGTAGAGTCACCAGCTTTCTTCTCAGCTTCTTCTCTTCTTCTTCAAGAGAGTCGGAGTTAGTTGCCAAGAGTTTGAGAGCCTAGTCCAGTGTTCCTCTAGGCAGATCAAGAAATTGTTCTCTTGTGAGGGAACATGAGGAGCCATCAATGAAGGTTAGCTTGATGGACCCTTCCTCGCAGGAGATATCACTTACTGTAGTACATTTGATGATCTTCCTCTTGATCTCCTTAAACTCTTCTAAGGCCAGAGGTTTAGAAGTTTGAGAGGATGACTTGGGTGGCTGTTGGGTAGATGATGGTTGGGTTCTGGGGAGTGTTTTGGGTTTAAGGATAAGTAGTGGAGGTGGTTGTTTTGATGGAATTGGTGTGGGAAAGGGTATGGATGATGTTGTGGGCTCGTGAGTGTAAGGTTCAGTGGTTGGTTTGGTTTTGATGGGGAAAGGAAGAGGAGTTGGTTCTGGTTGAGGTTGTGGTTGTAGTATGGCTTTAGAAGTCATCCCCTGCATTCTCCTATACATCTCCTTCCTTCTTCCTGAGCGAATGTCAGCCTTGATGTCACTGACATGTCGCTGTAGGGTCTTCTCAGACATGGGGCCAACTTGCCTGCCAGAGAAGCCATGGGCCCTGAGATAATCCTTCATCCAGGCTTTATCTCCCATCTTCTTGACAGCTGCAAGCTGAGCTTCTTCTTCCTTCTTCTTCCTCTCCTTCAGCTTTTCCCTGGAAGCTTTCTTTCTCTCTTTGTTCATTTGGTCTTGTTCCTTTTTGACAAGCCACAAGACCGTATCATTATCGTGAGGAGCAAGTTCCTCAAGAGAGAATCCCCTGGAGCTTAGAAAAGCTATCCTTTCATCCCTAAGCTGTTGCTCAGCTTCCTCCTTCTTTCTCTGTTCTTCCTTTTCTAAGGCCAACCTTTCTGCTTCTTCTTGTTCTATCCGCAGCAGGGTTGCCTTCTCTAACTCCACCAACTCTTCAAGTGGTAGGAGGAGAATATCTTCACTGGCTGCACCTAGATTGACAAGTCTGTCAATAATCTCCACCCTTTTCTGATAGTTGATAGCCTCCTGATTGACTACAGCTGCTTTGCTACTTGCAGCTAATAGTTTCTCAGAGGGAAGCCTACCTTTTCTTCTATGCTTTTCCATCCTTTCTTCCTCTTACAGTTCTTTCGCAGTCAACTTCCTTTTACCCTTAATGTCTTCGGAAGCTTTAGACTTTGGAGGTTCTTGCGTACAGATTTCAGGTTGGTGGGTGGTGATTTGAGTCTGTGATGATGATGATGTTTGAGTGAAAGGTGTTTTGAGAAAGTCTTCACTATTTATCTCAGATGCTAATTCAAGAATTGATTCTGTGATAATTAGATCATCAGACAGAGAGTATAGACCTTCCGCAGCTTGGATCTCAGCTTCAAAAGTTTGAAATACTTCTTCTGCAGCTTTGACTTCAGCTTCGGAAGTTAGTGGCATTTCACTATCTGTCCCAACTGTTTCAGTTGCTGGGCCATCAGTCCCCATATCCCCTTCGAATTCAATCTCAGGTTCAATGTAGACCTTAGGTTGACCAACTGCCTTGACAGTGGTAGACGGTGTATTCCACCTTTGAAGCTCTTCAGCTCCAAAATATGCCAAAGCAACATCTGGGCTTGGCTGTTTAAGGGAGGACCGCATCAGAAATTTGGTTAGGAATCTATTCAAATCAATGAGCATCCTTGGATCCACTTGAAGGATGACAGGAGGAGGCTCGGGGAAAACAGTTGATTGTAGGATATCTTGAAGAGAGAGTAGAGAGAACTAAGCTTTGCTGCTCCATATTTGTTTCACTCTGAACATTCTCCCCTTTTTTGGTAGCATCATTTTGAGAGGTAGATGAGCTAGAGGAGGAAGCCAGAGAGACTTTTACAGATACATGCCTAACAGATCTCTTAATCTGTTTCTCAGCTAGTTGAGCCTTGAGATTTTCAATCTCAAGTTGCTGAGTGGCAGACCTATCCTCTAAAGTCTTAACCCTGGATTCAAGGTTTAAGACTTTAGAAAGCAGGTCTTGAAGAGTGAGTTGCATACTTCCCTCATCTTCTTTAGAAGAATCATGGGGAGATGAGGTAACATACCTAGTATGTTCATCCTCACCACCAGATGTGGTTTCTTGGCAACCTGGTTTCCCTTGCTTAATGATGTCTCTTTCAGAGTCATCAAAAGGCACAGTTGCCATAGATTCAGTCTCAGATATGTTACCACTGTCCTAAGGGTCCATTGAGGCACCTTCAGTAGTGGCAGCTGAATCTACATGAGTTCCTTCCACACCAGTGGGACTCACCTCAGTTTGGGTCAGCTGATAGGGGCTAGAAATTAGAGATTTCTTTAGGCTCAGTTGATCTTTAGAGAGGTGTTGTGGATCAACTTCATTGCCTTGAAGAGACATGATTTCTTCATCAGTACCTATAAGAAGGTCAGTAAAGGATAGGGAAGTTAAGCCTAATGATCCGGAACTTTGATCAGTGTCTAATGGCATTAAGCCTATGATGGGGTTGTCCCTTGTTGGCTGCTCAGAAGAGTATAGAGACTCATCCTGAGGGTTTTTAACTTGGGTTTGGGGCTCATGGGATTGAGACTGAGGAGACTCAACACCTATATTGAGGTCAATTGTGAAAGAAGGTGAGACCACAGACTGAGTGGGAGCCCATGTTTCCACTCTAGCCTTTTTGGATAGAACAGGGGGAACTTGTTCAATCAAAGGAGATTGAACAAGGGTTCGCTTGGAGCGTCTCTGGTATGTAATCTTGATGGGGTGAGAAGGAAGAGTTGGCAATGTGGTGGTTATTGCTGGTGCGGGTTCATCACCTGTGGGGTTAACAGGGATGTCACCAGGAGCCATTGGCTCAATCATACCTGGGAGTAGCTCAGTGTGTCTTCCAGTGAAGTTGGTGGATACCCTCTTCAACACCTTGAAGATGGCCGGCCTCATATGAGGGACAGTAAGATCAGCTGCACACACAAGCTTTCTCTGATCGAGCTCACAGTTGATTATGTGCTGGATAAACCTAGGATACATGTAAACTGTTTCCCTCTGAAGATTTCCCATAAGATTGGTCAGCACAAATCTTGAGTAGTTGAAGCGAAGGCCTCTTACCAACCCGTGAACTAGGCATCCTAGTTCATAAGGAACTTGATCCTAGCCCCCAGACTTATTTGACAGGCAATGAAGGACTATGTGAAGCAGGAATTTCCAGTTATATGAGAAATTAAACTTGTACACCATGGATCTGCTCACATCACCACCATATCCCATCTGGGTATATGTGTCATCTAGGTCTGATTTGGGAAATTCCATAGGAGAGCCTTCATCATGAAGCTCAAGATGCTCCCTGATGATTTGTTTTGATATGATCAGTTCCTGGCCACAAATGCTTGACCTAATCACTCTAACCCCGTTCAGGGTTACAATCTGTTCGTTCCCCCAAAACTCTGCCATTTGGTTTGAGTAAACAGTGGGGTTGACAGTTAGGGCGGTGTAGTAGGTTGATTGGGCAAGGAAGTGGATGATTTCGGCAAAGTCAGCATCCTTAGAAGAGTCAAGGAGTGCGACTTGGTTGTGCTAAGGGTTTAGTGCCATTGTTTGAGGAAGTTTCAGAGGAAATCAGGTTGATTTTGGGAGTAAAACCGAAGATGAAGGAAACTTAGGGCTGTGAAATTGGTAAAAAGATTAACAGGATAGATCGGAAGTATTTAAATGGGTGAAATGGTGGATGGATAAGGTGAAATGACAGTCTGGGGTAAGATGTGACAATGGCGGTAAAGTTAAATCCATTTAAAATATTCCGACATCATTAATAATATCTTTGCCTTTTTCAGAGTGGGGCCCAAAAGATTTCCATTACACAGTAAAGCTTTCTTCCGAGTGTAAAAGTTTTTCCGAAGGTAATCTTCTTCTGAAGCTAGACTTACTTCCGAAGGTAAATCTATCCAATTTACTTCCAAGAGTAAGAAGGCATTCCGGGTGGAGAAGCTTATTAAGTTTCGGAAGTAGATTTGATATCTTATCTTCTTCCGAGACTAAAAACATTTCGGATGATAGGATTAGCCTTGGAGGAGTTATCCTTCGGAAGAAATGTATGACATCTTCCGAGGGTTAATTTCTCTTCGGAAGAACCTTCACTTAGTAAAAATTTGAAGAAAAGCCTTTTGTAATAGGGCTTAAATTGTTTTGACAAGAACAAGACACAAATTTGAAAAGATTTTTCAAATGAGATAGACTAATCAATGTTTATCATCCCAATAGCCGTTATAAGATACTTAAATCTTTGTTCATCAAATGCCTTGGTGAACAAATCAGCATATTGTTCATTTGAATCAACTTTGACTAGTTTGATCAGATTTTTCTCATGAATATCTCTAATGAAATGATACCTGATGTCAATGTGCTTTGTCTTGGAGTGCTTAACTGGATTTTCTGTAATAGAAATGGCACTCTTGTTGTCAATGTGGATAGGAGTCTCCATGAAATTGAATCCATAATCCAACATCTGGTTTTGAATCCACAGCAGCTGAGCACAGCAACTAGCAGCAGTAATGTATTCATCTTCAGCAGTAGATGTTGAGACACAGGATTGCTTCTTGCATTGCCATGAGATTATCCTTCCACCAAGAAATTGACATCCTCCTGATGTTGATTTCTTGTTGATGTTGCAGCCACCATAATCACTATCAGTGTAGCCATAGAGATTGAAGTTATTGTTCCTTGGATACCAAAGACCTAGTTTAGGTGCTCCTTTAAGATATCTGAGGATTCTCTTGGCAGCAACTAGATGAGACACCTTTGGAGCAGCCTGATATCTTGCACAGATGCAGGTTGCAAACATGATATCAGGTCTACTTACTGTGAGATACATCAGAGATCCAATGATTGCCCTATACTGATGTTGATCAGTATGCTCCCCCTCAAAGTCAGGACAAAGATTGTGATTTCTGGGTATAGGAGTCTTTGCTGGCTTGTAATCTTTCATATCAAATCTTTCTAAGATGTCTTGAACATACTTAAATTGATTGATAAAGAACCCTTCTTTCATCAGTTTTACCTGAATTCCCAAGAAAAAGTCCATTTTTCCCATAGAACTCATTTCAAATTTCTTCTTCATAATGCTCTCAAAGTCCTTACACATTTGGTCATTTGATGAACCAAATATGATGTCATCAACATAGACTTGCACGAGCAAAATGTCTTTCCTAGACTTTCTTATGAATAAAGTCTAGTCAATGGTACCTCTGGTGTAACCATTCTTCAAGAAAAACTGAGACAAAGTCTCGTACCACAGCCTAGGTGCTTGGTGCAGCCCATAGAGAGCTTTATCCAATTTGCACACATAAGTGGGGTGTTGTGGGTCTTCAAATCCTAGAGGCTGGCACACATAGACTTCCCTGTCTATATCCCCATATAGAAAGGCACACTTGACATCAAGCTGGTAGACAGTAAAGTTCTTGGATGCTACATAAGCAAGAAAGATCCTTACTGCCTCAAGTCTTGCAACAGATGCAAAGACATCAGTGTAATCAATTCCCTCTTCGTGCATGTATCCTTGAACTACCAGTCTTGCCTTGTTTTTGATGATCAGGCCTCTATCATTCCTCTTGTTCCTGAATACCCATTTAGTGCCTATTAGTACTTAACTAGATGGTAGAGGACATAGGTTCCAAACCTTTTGTCTTTTGAATTGAAGCAATTCCTCTTGCATGAATTCAACCCAGCTACTATCTTTCAAGGCTTCTTCTACCTTCTTTGGCTCCATCTGTGATAAGAAACATGAATACAAACAGACATTCCTATTGTGAGTTTGTCCCCTTGTTCTCACGCCTTCAAAAACATCTCCAACGATGTTCTCAGCTGGGTGAGTGTTATGAATCCTGAGCCTACGAATTACATTCAGTTGCATGGATAGATTCAAATTGGACATGTTTTGCTCAGGAACTTCAACACTTGGTCTAGCTAATGTCTCACATTCATTCAATGAGGACTGATTGAATGAAGGAGAGACAGCATCAGTATTAGTTGGTTGTGACGCAGCATTAATAGTTGCTAGTTCCTTCAAAATGCTGCTTCCATCATCTTGGTGTTGTACATTGTCACTGGATGAGTTTTGAGGCTCATTTTGTTGACAACTTGTTGAAGCTCCATTGGTTCTTGAGATAGTTATGCTATCAGATCTTCCAATTATGGGAGCTTGATTTTCAGCATTTCTTGGAGAACTTGGAAGAGGTCTGGGTAGCTCAAACAGTTGTTCATCATCAGAATCACTTTGAGTTCCTGTTCCAGCTGAAACGTTCTCACAAGAAGGTTTTGAATAGTTTGGAATCAATTCTAAATCAAAGATATGATCAGGTCCATTCCCCTTAACACAAGGAGTGAGCTCATTAACAACAATGTTGGATTATTCCTCAAATTGTTGATTTTTAATGTTGTAAACTCTATAGGCAATAGAGTTGGAGGAATATCCAACAAAGATAGCATCATCTGACTTTTCAGCAAATTTTGCCAAATTGTCCTTTGTGTTAAGTATAGTACACTTGCTGTCAAAGGACCTGAGAAAGCCAATGAACGATGGCCTCTTGTTCCATAGCTCATAAGTGGTCTTTCCATGTGGCTTAACAACAAGAACTCTGTTCTGCACATAACATGCAGTGCTGACTACCTCTGCCCAGAATGTTAGAGGCAGATTTGAATCAGCTAACATGGTTCGAGCAGCCTCAATAAGTGTCCTATTTCTCCTCTCAGCAACACCATTTTGTTGAGGAGTTCTAGGAGCACTATACTGTCTGGCAATCCCTTTTGAGTTACAGAATAAGTCAAAAACTTGATTCTTAAACTCAGTCCCTTGATCACTTCTAATAATCTTAACCTTGTGATCAATTTGATTTTCTATTTTAAGAATAAAAGATTTTAAGGTTTCAGCAGTTTCATCTTTAGTTCTTAAAAAGAATACCCATGTAAATCTAGTAAAATCATCAACGATCACAAGGCAGTATGATTTCCTTCCAATGCTCATTATACTTGTGGGACCAAATAGATCCATGTGCAATAAGTGTAATGGAGTGATGATAGAGTTAACTACTTTGGATTTATGAGATGCTCTGTGCTGCTTTCCTTTCAGACATGCAACACAGTTATCTTTGCAGAGAAATTTCTTTTTAGGCAAACCATGTACCAAGTTATTTTTAACCAATTTATTCATGGTTTTAAAATTTACATGACACATTCGTTTATGCCATAAAGTTGACTCATCACCATCAGCTTTGGAAAGAAAGCATGATACTTCACCTAATGAGGAAGCATTGTTCATATCCAGCTTGTACATATCCCCTTTTCTAGGAGATCTAACAAGCACCAATTCGTAAGGAATTGTCATCCCAGGTTTGAGGATAATGCACTCATGTTCTGTGAAAAGCATTTGGTGCTTTTGATCGCAAAACTGAGAAACACTCAAGAGATTGTGTTCAAGCTGCTTGACAAAGTTTACTTTGTCGATTCTTAACTTGCCGTTGGATACATTTCCTCCGCCAGAAATGTATCCTCCAGCCTCACCTCCAAATTGAATAGGACCTCTATCAAAATGTTGAAATTGTTGAATAAGAGATCTGTTCCCAGTCATGTGCCTGGAGCATCCACTATCTATAATCCATACATTGTCATTTTTGTCATGTGGATGTCCCTGCACATAAAGTGAAAAAGGTAGTTTTTATTGGAAAACCAAGCCTTGTTGGTCTTAGGCTTTTCCAATGATGAGGATTTAATTGAACCAAAGTGTATGCATGGGGGTTCAATAGATGTTTGTGAAGTAGAGGTTTGGGTTGCAACATCTTGTTTGATCTTCCAATCCATCCCTTGGCTTATCAATGTAGATGAGCTTGATGAAGCTTTGGCAGCATGGCATACTTCCGAGGCTTCTTTCTTTTCGGAAGAAGCTTTCCTCACCTCTTCTTCCGAAGCAATCTTCTTTTCGGAAGGTTTCAAAGGAATTCTTTTGTTCTTTTGACTTTTCTTAGCCTTATCTTCCGAAGCTATTTTCCCTTAGGAAGAATGAGTTTCTTCCGAAAGCAACTTTGCTTTGCAAACAAGCTTTCCTTTCCTCATCACTTGTACTATGTGATAGGGTCCAAATGTGAAACCCTCCTTGACTCCTTCTTTCTTAACATTATTTGCATAATGTGTGCTTGTAGGATTGTAATAACAATCTTTTGCCATATGGTTTTGCAGACCACACATTATGCATGCAATGTTAACCTTTGTGAGATGTGAAGATTGTTGTTTCTTGCTCTGTTTGTCTTCATCAACAGTCCTCTCCTTCAACCTCTGATCCTTTAGCAGGACAGGAGTGCTGGTATTACACTCCTTTCCAATATCAGAGTTTCCAACCACCTAGAACACCCTTTTGTTTTGGGTCTATCTTCAGCTTCGATTTAGCCACTTTCTTGGCAGTTTTTATGGCTGCCTTAGCCCTATTTCTTCTGGCTTTGGTGGTTAGGGGTTGATCATCACTAGTGGGAATGGGTTGATTTACCTGATCCTTCCCTGTGATGGTCTCCATAGTTGCATCACTCTTTAACTCATGAGGTGGTGGGTCAATAGTTGGAACCTCTTGCTCTTCGGTCCCATATCTTGGTTGTCTGATAGACTCATAAGAATGTGGTGGAGCAATTTCATTGGTTCTCAACCCACCTTTGTATTGATAACAAGTTTTTGAGTGGGAGGTTGATACAAGAATGGCTTGAAAGTTTTGCTTAGAGATAGCGTGCTTCCTGGCTTGTGCCTCAGCTGTGACTAGCTGGGCTTGAGCCTCACTCAATTTGGAGATTAAATCTTTGATTTGAGTCCTATAGTTGGTATGTTCATGTTTTAAAAAGGACACAGTTTTCTCCAACTCTTCAATTTTCATTTTATAGTTAGATTCAGCCTTTTTAAAATCACTTTTAAGGATATTCAAAGACTCAATATCAGATTTAATTTCCTTATTGTAGTCCTGATACAATTTAACTTTAGCAATGCAAGCTGGAGTACAGAGGTGTTCATATACCTTGCTGTCATCAGTTCCAGCCATCAATGCTTGAGCAGGAGTCACATCCTGCACCATGAAACTCCAGTCCACCTCTTGAGTAACAGCAGCTGTGTGTTGTTCAGTTGACTTCCCGGAGGCTTTAGGTGTGGAGGGATGTGTGGAGGCTTGAGAGGTTCTCAGATTGGAGTTGGGAGCCTTGCATACCCTGACAAAGTGGCCAAGTTGGTTACAGTTGTAACATTTAGCCTTTGTCTTGTCAAACCCGAACTTGCTGTTAGTTGGGTTTTGGGGAAATTGCCTTTCAGTTCTCTTAAAGAACTTCTTTGCCCTGTAAGTTAACAGAGCCATCTGTTGGACAATATCCATGTACTCAACATCATCTACGCTGAAACATTCCAGATCATCAAAGCAAAACTAAAAATCACTAGAATGCCCATTTCCTAAGACAAAGGCACGGCTGTCCTGGAAAGGACTTGACCGAGCCTGTTGAGACCTTGGAGTCTCAAGAAAGGTAATGTATGGCCCAGAAGAACAGGATGGCTGTTGGGAGTAAGTCAGGTACTGCTAAGTTTGGGGGGTTCTTGAGCCTTCAGTAACCATTAAAATGTTGCTAGCAGGAAGGCTTGAGGGTCTGCTCACCTGGTGGCCTCTCTTGTTTTCCATCTCTACACGGTATCCATCAAGGATGCCATATAGTTCAGTCATCGTAAGAGAGGTTAAGTTCTCTGTCCTCTTGATAGAGACATAGTAGAAAGTCCACTCATTTGGAAGTGCACTCATGAACTTTCTTGAGAGATCTCTCATCTCAAGAGTCACTCCCACAGACTGAAGTGATGAAATAAGATCCATATACCTGAAGTATTGCTGGCTAAGGGTCTCTCCAGCAATATAAGTAAAGTTTTCAAACTGTTGCTTCAGGGAATCTTTCTTGGAGTCATTGGAGCTGGCATACATCTGAGACAAAGCATCAAAGAGTTCTTTGGCTGATTGGCAATGCTCAAATCCCTCCATGATGGAGTTGGGTATGGAAGTCATAAGAATAGTCATTTCTTTTCTATCGATCTCTAGTCGCTTGTGATCTTCATCAGAATAGTCTTCAACATCCTTCTCTATCATAGCATCATTTCCAGCCGGTGTTGCAACCTTTGGCTTGTAAGGGCCATTGGTGATAGTTTTCCACATCATGCTGTCTTGATACCTGATGAAACCTTTAATACGTCTGCTCCAAGATCTGAAGTTTTCAGGGGTGATGATGGGTGCTTTGGACATCGTCCCCATTTCACATTCAGATGAATTTTGGTTGAGGTCCATTTTGAGTGAAGTGAAAGTATGAGTGAAGAAAAAGGTTGATTTGGATGGTAAGATCTCATAACCAAGAGCCTAAGAAGCTCTGATACCAATTGCAGGATCGGTTTTTGTCACTCAACACAAGTATTGTCTCTCAAACTCACAAAGTCACTCGGTTAGATGAAGCGGAATCCCTTAAGAGTTGATAGTAATATACTAAGTGAAAAAAACACAAGAAGATAGTTTTTCAAGATACTTGTATATATTACTTCTCAACTCAAAGTGTTACAAGACTCTTGCAAGCATGTTTATAGAGTTACAATGAGAAAGAATATATACTACTATCTACAGCCGGTTATACTTTGATACCAGCTGGAAACTAACAACTAAAGCAAATACTACATTGCTAGAGGTAAGGTATCCTAGATAAAATACTATCTAAGATTTGGTAGTCATGACATGTCCATGACTTACCTTTTGTCACTAACTAAAGTTGGTAACTGTACTAACTGATAAGGAATAAACAATGGAATAAAGTATGGTCAACTACATGGGCGTGGGAAAGCGCCATGCAGTATATCAGAGTTTGCAGCGGATCTGTCAGAAGGACCATACTTATGTCCACTGGTTCATAGTATGTTCTTCCAAAGGTTAACTTCTTCCGAAGCCACTTATACTTCGGAAGAGTCTACTTTTTCCGAGGCTTGATGATCTTCTGAACTTCATACTTCGGAAGTCTTTGTCCTGAACTCTTCTAAGTGTTGAACTTCGGAAGAAGGAAGACTTTGTCTTCTAAAGTTAGAGTTCCTCTTCGGAAGCTCTTTCAGCCTTGACCTTCGAAAGTTCAGTTTTTGCCTTCGGAAGTTCTTCATCAGTTGCACCAAGAATATTCTAAGTGTTTGTTTTGGTTGCAGCAACCTTACTTGATCCAACAGTCAACAATTACTTCCTTGATTCCTGCATATCCATTTGCACAATTCACATGCACTAGTGTTACCCATGTTTTCTTGTTCCAGTTACATTCCTTCTTTCTTTATGTATTTAATTCATATTTGAGAATAATGATAATATGATAAAATTGTTCTAGTTTGGTTCTTCTTCTTCATCTCTTATTCGTGGAATATAGCTCGCTCAAAAGGTCTATCAAGCTAAAAGGATCAATCAATTTGGTGCCTTTATTGCTACTTCTTCCATGCCTCCATCTAGGCATTTTGTTGAGCGTATGCGTGAACCCTAGCTCTTCAACATATGTGCATCATAAGCTATGCTAGGAAATAATATATTGGGGTTGTGGAAAACCGTAGCATAAGGTAATTGACATGAGTATGTCCTACCGAATAGACTAACTCGGGTGGGAAATCCAGAGGGTTTGTACATGAAAGTTATATCAACTTGACGTGTGTGTGTCTGTATGATACAAGATTGTAAAACGGTCGCCAGCCAGTGTGTGAGGACCACTTGTGAAGCTCATCATTGCGAGTCTAACCACTCCCGTTTTTCTTAAATGTTTTAGGATTGTATTTGAGCTTGTAAATTATTAGATATAAATGTTTTAAAAGTATGTGGAGAAGTAAAACAATCGGGAGACTTGGGTAGCCATGGTCTTCGGTACATCCAGACTGATGGTGAATACCAGGACAGGCAAATCATTAAAGTAAAGGCTAGGTTACTTGTATGTAACTTCTGGCTCAAACCTTGGGGCGTATGCGTATTTAGTTGGATCCATCTAAGTAAGGAAGTTACATTCTACGAGGAATACTCAATCTGAGGCCATAGCAGGAATTGTGAATAGGATTGGACTAGTCCGAGGCCATAACAAAGACTATGAATAGGACTAGAGAATAATGATAGTTTGAGGCTATAACAAAGATATATGGATAGTACTAGGGCTAGCTTGAGGCTACAGCAGAGACTATGGATAGGGTTGAGTGGAAATGATAGCGCGGGATTTGGTTGGCCTGTGTGCGTATAACCTACTCTCCCGTTGTTATATATATTATGCCTAGAGTGTTACATATGTGGTCAAAACTAATGCTTGCCAAAGTAGCTTTGGTATAGATTTGATTTGTTGATAATTACTTGTACACTCAAGATTGTCTAACTGCTTTAGAGTCATTTGTTATGACTCACAAACAACATTGTTATTGACGTGCTTTAACTCGTGTTGTGAGAGCAGGAAATGCTAGGAGGCAAAAAGCTAGGTCGAGGAGACTTGGTGGAATAAGTTGAATAAAATCTTCATGTAGAATAACATAACTGGTTTAAACCTACCTGGACAATGTAAAGAAACTATATTTTTGTACTTTAACGCGATGGACACGTGAATCTATGTAAATATTATTAAGGATTAAATACAGTCTAGTTTGTGGTCTTGACTATGTATAAGACTTCCACTATTTATAGTTGTGATTGATACATCAAGTCGTGCCCGTGAATTTGTGGTGTGATGCTTGTTGCCTTGCAAGTTTCACTAAGCTCTCTTACCACTCTCATTTGAAGTTACTCCGTGACCTCTATCTACACCTTAGTATTCCACCATCAACCAATCGACAAACTACCAAACCCCGCCCCATCCTCTATCGATCCCATTATAGCCACCCTCATTCACCAATTCCATGTCTTGTTCAAACCACCACACAATCTACCCTCTCCATGTACCCATGACCACCACATGCCTACCCTTCCAAATGTAAAACCATAAACAACAAACTATACCACTACCACCACTACAAAAAAAAATCATGACAAACCTCATTAGAGAGATGCATAAGGATGGTGCTATTTGCCCGAGTGCTAGCCCATTTTCTTCACTAGTTCTTCTAGTGCAAAGGAAAGATAGTTCATGGTGGTTTTGTGTGGACTATCGACCTTTAAATGCAACTACCATATGTGATTGGTTTCTTATCCCCACCTTACTGGACGACCGTCATATCTCAACTATTTTTTCCAAGACAGATTTACATGTAGGATACCATCAAATCTGAGTTTCACCTAATGATATTTCCAAATACCGTACTTGTAACCCTTACCTTGCCAGATTACACAAAGGCCTTTGACATCACCAACTCACCGTAGTGTAAGATGGTAAAATACTGATTGAATATTATTGATAGGTTATGGTTATATTATATACAGTTTATATGAAACCCTAGGAATCTATAACAGGCGCTTGGGCTCAACCCTAATAATAATCAATATGAAACCCTAATAATAATATAGTCTAATACTACCACGCAGTCAGAGTGGTAGAGAATCGGACTCTCAGACTGAAAGAAGTTAAAAAATTAAACATAAAGAACAATAAAAATAGTCTCGATCTCACTCATAACATCGGTGAAAATTCCATTATCTTGCAATCTTTAATCCAAAACCTTAAATGCAATCCATACTATTAAATAATCATGTAATTATGCGACGGGCATCCAATGCAGCAGTGTGGTGACGACATAGGGTGCGGCGACATAGGGCGTGGCAGTGGACCGTAGACCTGGAGGCGGCGCAATGACGGACCGTAGTCCAACAGGCGGCGCGACAGCGACAATATGATCACGTCATGAGTATCCCAATCAAAAAGATAAAACAAGGAACAAGATGACACCTAGTGACCGTGGTTGTGCGGTAGTGTGTCAAACCAAAGTTTGATGACCGTGGCCGGGCAGCGCTCTTCGGTGGAAATGGATCATGGTCTGGCAAGAACAAACGAAAAAAAACAACAAAGATGTGATACAGACATTCGAGTTTTGTGGGGAAGAAAGATTTAGGATAAGTGGCTTGGATCTAAAATCGCGACGAATCTTATTTTAAAATGAAAAAGGTAAAAGATGGGATACAGGCCGCGCACCGCCCTATCTAGGGTTTGCACGCGGTGATGACAGCTAGGGTTTGTTTTTTTTTTGTGGTGGTGCAGCGGAGAAAAATATACCTAAAACGCTAAGGGTTTGACCCCATGTTAGATGGTAAAATATTGATTGAATATTATTAATAGGTTATGGTTACATTATATAGAGTTTATATGAAACCCTATTAATCTCAGCCGGGCTCGTATGCTCAACTCTGATAATAATAAATACTAAATACTAATAATAATATAGTCTAATCTGTAGATGTTTCCAACTTGGCCATTAAGACTGAATTCTCAAAAAATGACAAACCTTTATCCCTTTTCAACAATAATCTATGCCCCCGATGCAATCACAATCGACTTATGTTCGTGAGTTTATGCAATAACCGCAGTAATTAACAAGTGCAAGGCTGGATGTGGTATTTTCTAGTTCGTCGGGCTTCGTGTGTTGACTGTTGACCGATCACCATGGCATCAAACATATCCTAATGCAAACTATGTACACACTTATCAACAAAATTCTGGGCAAAAGGAGGTGGTTAAGCGGTGCCTCAAAGCTTATTTACGATTATTCACCCACACTGAACGGAAGTCATGGAAGTGGTACCTCTATTCGGCTAAGGTACAACACTAGCTTTCATTCATCCATCCAAATTCTGAAACCACCTTTCATTTGCTTGGTTGATCATAGGAAATATATTTTATGAGATAATTTAGGATACGTGGTTTTTTATTTTTGTACTAATTTTAGTTCCAATATGTGGTATTTTACTAACACCCTATTGTTTTAGTTTTGCCCATCTTGTTTCGTTCTAGTTTTTGTATGTCTTCGATTTATGTGAAATTTTATTTTGGTTTGATCATTTTTATTTGGGTTTTTATTTTTGGTGCTAATGATGATATGACTTGAAAAGGTGATAAAAAATTCTAATATTGTTCTGATTGAATTTATTTGGTTGGATAAAGGTGACCCAAAAACATGAACGGAAAAGCAAGACCGGAAGAAAATGGTAGTAGGGTAATTTACTTTTCTTTAGAAACAAAGGATATTTATGTAATTTTATATGTTCTTTAATGTTAATACTTTTTAAACATAGGAGTAAATGATCATTTCATAAAATTAGCATATCTTAAACTAAGAGACATCCATTGTGGGACCTAAAGTTATCCAACCTATAAGACTAAATCTATAATTTATATAACCTAAGGTCTAAGGATGACAAATGAAACTTAGGTATATCTCAAAACACCATTATATATATATATATATATATATATATAGGATGCGGAACGAATGTTAACCCTCCTTTATTGCAATAACCGTGTTAACTTCATCAAAATCAATCGAAATCATTATTTTTTGGTGGAATAACATCATTACACATATACAAATATATGCTCTTTTATGTATATGTGTAAATTCATAAGCGTAAAAAAGTTACAAGTATTGTAAGTTAGTTACACCATGTAAATATTTACACTGGTGTAAGTAACTTACACTAGTCGTAACTTTTTTACGCTTATTAATTTACACATATATATATATATATAAAAGAACATATATTTGTATATGTATAATGATGTTATTCCACTAAAAAATGATTTTGATTGATCTTTAAAAGTTAACACGGTTATCGCAATAAAGGATGATTAACATTCGTTCGCTTCCCTATATATATATTTATATATATATATATATACACAGGGGAAGGAACGGTTGTTAACCCGCATTTATTGTGATAAAACGTTAACACTAATGTAACAAACACTTACACCATGATTATGTACTGTAACTAACTATTACACCGCTTTATACCACTGATTTAACAATTTTCCCTCTATTTTTTAAAAAAAATTTCACTCTTTTTTTAAAACCGTCTTAACCTTTTCTTATGATGTTATTTTTTATATAAGTTACACCATTAAACACATCATTTTAATATCTTTAATTCAAGTATAGTCTTGCTATATTTTTAAAAAAATTAACGTTTATTGTGTACCACTAGTTTACCACTGTAACACTAAATTACAGTGATAAAGCGGCTTGTTGTGGACCACTAATTTGATTAATGAGTTATCACAATAAACAAGTGTTAACATAACTAATATATATATATATATATATATATATATATATATATATATATATATATACACTAGACTAAAGACCCATGTAATACACGGGTTCAATTAATAAATGTTGCTTTTGATTAAAAAGGTTTGTAAGTCATAATATTATTATTAATACTTTGTATATCATTTTTTATGTTTAATTTTTTAAAATAATCTATATCTAATATTAATAGATTTTTTGTATCAATACTTATAAGTCTAAATAGTGTATAATATGAAATGAACTTATAAATAAGAATTTTAGGTTATATTATATTGAACATGAAAACATCCATAAACCTCCGAAAATTTCTTTTTATACAAAATTTGATGTTCTGTTTGTAATTTTACCATCATTATCTAATATTAATAAATTTAATTCATGTCTACTTGTAACTCAAGATAATGCTACATAAAGGTCACTGGTTGTTTAAAAAACACACCAACTTTGAACAAAAACTTAATTACAAAATATCTTTAACAAAATTTATAGAATCAGGACAAAATTAATTATATTTTAGAATTGTTTTTAACTGAATTTAATGAAACTATCAAAATAAGAATAAACAAAGTTAATTATTTAAATACTTTAAGCTACATGATATGACAAAAATACTATGTGATGAGGATGGGAAGAAAGTTTAGAATGCACAACAAAAGGTTATATGTCAATCTAATTATTCTTTTATTATATAGTATAGATATAAATAAACAAAATTTCATTTATTCTTAGTTTATTCCTTAAAATTTGTTGACTTTTATGAAAATATATAAAAGACATAGACAGAAACATCAACCTTATGGTAAAGACCATTCAAAATTCAAACCTAGATGTGAAAACATTGTATGAATGTAAAATCTAAAACTATAACATTGAATTAAAAAATATAGCACAACACAATATCAAACACAGTTGAAAATGTTAGAAATGGATGTCATATATATAACATAGTCATTGCATGATATTAGTTTCCTTCCTTCAATCAGAATGTTATATACAACACACCATATTAGTCAAAACTAAGTGTAAAATAAGCTTTGATAATTATGTTTATATTGTAATGAATAATCAAATAGTACATTTATAACATATGAACTTCCACATGACTACTTGTAGCATGTTTTATCTTTCCTTTCTTGAAGAAAAACATGCACAAGCAATTAACGATTCATCACACCCGCACTTGTACATACCAAATATTTGCAAGGCTATATAAAAGTACAAAAAAGATTTGAAATTAAAACCTAATTGTAGAGTCAATACAAGCACACATCTTCTAATATATACTATTTCAACTATATCATATTTTGTGTAATTCAATACATAATTGATACATTAAAAAAAGCAACAGAAGCATAATTTTCAAAGACTTAAAGTTATAAGTTACCTAAAGGTGTAACCGACACTTAATAATTTCTATTGGGTTATCATACCAAATAGATATTCTTTTACTTCAAACCCTTCTTACCAAGATTTTTATCATCAACATCTTTGTCTTCATTTTATCTTTATTTTCTGTAATTTTTTGTTTCTTCCTTTTTAACACTCATAGGATCCCAACCTACAACTAATGAAAAGGAATATAGGCAAAGTTTTTCTTAAGTTAACATTTGAACGACAAAACATACAAAGACAAGATAATCCTAATGCAAACTTATATAGATAAAATCATGATCTAATCCATCAAAATCATGGAGATGTTATAATTTAGGAATATTTAAAAAAAATTTGTTGAGATCATTCAACTTAAAATTTAGGAATATTTAAAATTTTTGTTGACCAAAAACATAAATCAGTTTCATGCTTGCATTAATTAAAACTAAATCAAAGTTTCATGCTTTCGTGAAAAAAACATAATTTAGTCAAATTGATATAAAAAAACCAAAATACTAAAGTTTATCTTGAAATCAAAATCGAAATCCTTAAATCCTACAGACCACTACTACTTTTGCAATCGAGATTTGTGTATATGAGCATTGAATTGGGACTTTACAGAAAAGTTGTTGTAATTTAAAACTTGGGGTGCGAATGATATTAAATAGATCAATGAAAGCGTAAAAAGATCGGTGAATTGAACTTGAAACATAACGTGATTTGGGGTAAATCGAAACCAAGATATGCTTATAAATTGAAAAGGATATGAAATGGTTCATCTTTCCATTTGAAAATTGATATCATGATTTGTGGACATCGAAACCCTGAATTGATTATTTAAGACCCTTGATTTGATGAAATATCTAAAATTGTTTCGAAATAGAATATGCGTATGGGGTTTCTTGTCATTTGCATAGGATGAGTGAATTAGGAAAATTGATATCATGATTTGTGGAAATCGAAACCCTGAATTGATTATTCAAGACCCTTGATTTGATGAAATATCTAAAATTGTTTTGAAATAGAATACGCGTATGGGGTTTTTTGTCATTTGCATAGGATGAGTGAATTAGGAAACCTTTATTTGCTTGTTTGAATAAGCAATGATCCAACATGTTTCAGTTCGCAATTTTAATGTAATACAACGTGTAAAAACTCATTATATTACCTGTTTGGTAGGGATAGAGTCAATTTGTTTTTGAGTGGGAAAAGCAATCAATTATAACTTGCAATCTATTTTAGAGTTTTATTTTGAAACCATCACAAATGCCCTTTATAATGAGTTTTTTCTCAAAGTAGGATTGGTAGAAAAATAATTAGCAAAATGAGTGTTTTCAAAAATATTTATCAAAATAGTTTTTTTAGTGGAAAGTTAATTTTTCTCATTCATAATATGATTGGATAAAAGTATTTATGTTTGTAATAATGTTATTTAAGTAAAGTTAAAAGTATAAAGTTTTAATAAAATAAAAACCAATTTATCATCTGTCATGATTTTGAAAAATGTTTTATAGTTCTTTCTATGAAGGTTATTTTAAAACCTTTTTAATAACGTTTTCTCATACAAAAATATTAATACTCTTTCATCAGTATTTTTTACGTCTCTTATAGAATACGTGTTTTTA
This sequence comes from Flaveria robusta, assembly GCA_025506415.1. Classification (NCBI taxonomy): domain Eukaryota; kingdom Viridiplantae; phylum Streptophyta; class Magnoliopsida; order Asterales; family Asteraceae; genus Flaveria; species Flaveria robusta. The sequence goes on from CM046471.1 coordinate 18,019,893, forward strand.
TATAGAAAAGATTTTTTTATGAAATTAAATAGTTTATGTAATTTATTTAAAATAACAATATATATTATATAACTGTTTTAAACATAAAATTATATATAGTAATAATCATTTATATATGTATATACATAAAAGATAAAATAAACATTATATACATACAATGCTAGTTTCGTCTTGCGAGCTGGCTTGATCTCGAAATATGAAGCTCGGGCTCAAACCCATTTATTAAATGAGTCGTAAAATAAGTTCAAGCTTGTTTAAGCTCAACTTGGAGCTTTTAGCAAGTCGGTCCCGAGTGGCTCACGAAACGACGTTACTTGTTTCTCCCCTAATTGTTGTTAGGAGTTTATTAGTAACATACATGCCCTTAGTAATTGGGGATTACATTTATAGTTCGTAAAATAAAAAAAATAAACCATTAATTTTTTTTTGTTTCGTCATGATATTTATATAAAATATTTTTTTAAATGCATTTTTAGTTAAAAAATAGTTTTTATTATTACATCTTTTAAGCTACTTAAAGATATTTTCATAAAATACATATTTTTAAAAAGAATAAAAAAACAAATGTGTGAAATTGAAACAAAATTATAGATGAAAATATTTAACTTTTCTATATGAAAGTACGATTTAAAATTAAGTCTGCGTGAATTAAAAAAAAACAAAAATAAGTTTTAGAAAAACTTTCTGTTTTTAATTACGACGTATGAATCAAATAGTTTTATAATTTAATTAATTAACCTTTGTACTTGACTATTTTTAAATAATATTATTTAAAGTGAAATAAATTTAACCAATAGCATTATAGTGAGAAAAAGAAACAATTCCTTAAATACACTATTTTGGTAATAAATTTTCTATATACACTATTTTAAGGAAAAAAAACTTTCTTTGTAATTATAGCAATAATTAATTTTATTCAAATGAACTATGACTAAGAATGAGGATAGATATATTTTTAAGCGGAAAATCAAAAGAATGAATGCCTAAACAAAGGACACGTGGCACTAAAGATATTATTTTATTAATAAGTATAGATATGTGTGTGTGTATATATATATATATATATATATATAGGGATAGGATATTTTCAGAACTCTTAAAGATCGCGAGAACCACGAGAACTCATCTCAGCCATTGATTTTAATATATTTTACTTTCTATTTTTTTAATATTAAAGGATAAGAATGTAAATTAACATATTAATGAGTTGCATTTGCCTAATATATCTCCTTCATAATAGGCAATTTTAATTATTTCAATTTCAAAATATATTCAATCTAATTTGTTACGATTCTATGATTTTTAATTCTTCCAGAAATAGAAGGTTTGTCCGAAAAAAAAAAATTTGAATTCACATATTAGTTTTAAGCGATAAAAGTCATACTAAGATCATTTACTAGTGTTCATCATTGGGGTTGTTTGATTTTCTTTTTTCAATGAAGACACGATCCATAGTGATTCCAAGCTTGATTTATTTGATTTGTTTATTGTTCATATTATCGATTTGCACCATTAATGGTTTTTTATCATTGCTTTTTTTATTCTTTTCTTTTTTTAGTGATGTCATCCAAGAATTTTCATGATAGTGCATATTATAATAGTGATGATCGTATGAATAAAAAAAATACTATATGTTAATATTATAGAATAGGGTTTGTCAAGGAATGTTGATTATAGTTCACCGTATGTGGTTATTAACACAATTTATTGTGTTAGTGTTGATGTATAATGTACACTCTTAGGAACAAACAAGAAGACAATGTTCAAGTTTGTCGTAATGTGATGTTTCGGGTTACCATAATTCTAGGAATTGACAAATCAGGTATCTATAGTTATTGTTTATATGATATGTAATTGTTTGAATTTTGCAGCTTTACAATAAGTTTTGTTTTAATGTTATAACATGTTTTAATAATACGATAGTTTTATTTTATTTAATGTTTCGTTACTTTTTACAGAATGTTTACCTACTACTTTTTACAACGGTGTTTTCGTTGCTTCGTTTAATAGCATGTTCCTTCATTGAATATACCACGTCTTACTCCCCATACTTGTAAAACATAAATTTAACACAAATATATAATTTCCAAAAACCAATAGAATGAATTTTTTAGTTTTTCCTATCTATACAAAAACAAGACCTGAATAATAAGAGTTATTTAAAAACATGTAATTAATAATATATTTTACATATGAGTGAACAAACATAATGTTATGTAATTTTAACCTATGTGTACATAACAGTATGAATCGTTCAATTTTACCTATATGTAAATAAACAAAACATATATCAATAGATATATTTTCAAACCTACATTAATCATATATTTTTATATATACGCGAACAAACAGGGTGTTATGATTTTTTGCATATGTGTAAACAAACCACCAATAGAATTATTTACAAACACACATTATTGATGCAATTTTTACATATACCTAAACACACATAATGTTATGCATTTTTACCTATTCGTAAACAACATAATGAATTGTAAAAATTAATTCACAACCTACATTTACTAAATCCATAACTTAGGAGTAAAAAATAATTCACAAGTATATGATTGTAAAAGTTAGTTTTTAAAATATGTGTAATTTTTCCAGTTCACATGATAATTAAAAAAATTTATGTTGCTTTTTTCTTCCTCTTGCTTATAACATCTTTCTTTTTTGTCAATCTGCTACCTTTTGTCACTAAAATGTTCACTTTGTTTTTTCATATCCGTAAATACCATCGATTCGTCCAAAATGAACTCTTTATCTGTTAATATGTTTGTTGAATTTTAGTTCATTTAAAATTTGACTAATAATTAGAAGTTGCATGTATGTAATTACAATGTATAGGTTACCTGTAGCTTTGTAGCTTCACATGAAAAATGTGCTTCGTTTTCAAAGCAAGTAACTACTTGCTTCATTCGAATCTTAAACTTATTTTTTTGGCCATTTTTTTTACTCGTGTGTCAGCGTTTGTTAATAAGTGTACAAAACTATTTAATAAAGTTACATTATATATTCTAAACTCAAATTATGAGACTTACTTCGAGTCATTATTCAAATGTATTGGATAACCAGAAATAATAGAATAAATTAGTGTATATAAAACATATTACCAACGTGTTGTTAAATGAATACTTACAATATGTTTGTTGTTTCTTTTATCAACAAAATAGCTAAAAAACAATCAATTTTTGTTTTTTACCCATATTTAAATCTTAAATTAACACTTAAAACACTGAAAATACATTACATGATGTATAACGGAAAGCATGTTCGAACAACGATTTAAATTTAATTGTATAGTTTATTCATTTATATGTATAAAGAAAATAACTTTTTAAGCATTAATATTATACAATCCCACTAATCGTTATAATAATTGAAATTACCTTGCTTAATTCAACCACATATTCTAATTGATGTGTTTATTAACTCTCAGCAATTCAATAGTACACACATTTCATCTATTTACGCATATGTTGGTGATTAAATAACAACTTTACCTTCCTGTATTCTATAAAGGTGATTTCACGTCCGCTTCGTCAACCTTCACTTTAAACACACGAATTCAAAAATCCTATCTTTATCGGTACTTAATTTTGTGTATATTGAAATATTTAAGATATATTAGATAAAATAATGGAAGTAACTTACGTGGTATATCAAAATTTAAGGGATTTTGATTGATTGCCATATTTACCAATTTCCAATACTACCCTTTTAATTAATTAACTTTAATAAATCTGATACAAGTTTACATTTATAACCCTAATCAATCACAACCATTGATCAAAACAATCAATGGTTGTTACTAGTTTTGTGAGTTCTTATTTTAAGAGAAGTTTTGTAAAGAACCTAACCCTATATATATATATATATATATATATATATATATATATATATATATATATATTTTGTGATTTGTATTATGGGTTGTTTCATATGTATAAGTGGATTTTGCTCACATTTTATTCTTTTTTTTTAATCTTTAATTTTTTTTTTTTAACTTAATACTTTTACATATTATACAATTTAGTCCCCAAAATTTTTACTTTTAACTTTGACTCCTGTACTTTTCGTATTTTAGAAATATATTATTTTACGTTTCGCTTTAAATTTTGTGAGTTAACACGCGACAGTGTGCGTGTGTGGTTTAACGTTTTTACGCTTATTTATTCCCGTTTAACGGACCTGTTGCAACGCGCTAGTTTTGGATCAATTTATTGTTTTATATGCTTTATGTTTCACAATTGTGGTTCAATCTTTTGATGTCTACAAACTCTTTTGAATCATGAACTTTCTCATTGTATCCCGAGCCATATTTACGTTGATATTCAAATTGTTTCCATCATTCAACATTGTCTCTTTAATCCAAACCCGCACTATGTTAGTTTTTTTATCTATGCGCCTTTTCGCAAGACTTTAATCATTAAAAAAAGTTTACAAAAGTTTATGTTATCGAAGACTGCCTGTTCTTATCTCGGTCGCTTTCTCTCTTTAATCCATTTGCAACCAATAAATTAATTTAAGTTTGATTTTCGTAGGCAAACCAAAGTTGTAGCTAGCTAACTATATTATTTATGCATTTATTTTGCATGTTTCACATGCCTTTATGGAGTTAAACGTTACTTGCCGACATTTTTCTCAATCGTCTTAAATTATATTGTATTTTTATTTGATCATAATCCTCCTAGTGTCTTTAAAACTTTTTGGAACTATAGGTAATGCTTTTTCCATTGATAATTTCTTAAGTAAGTTAGAAATAACCAACTTTATAAAAAAAAAGAAAGATCACAATTCTTTAAACGATACAAACAGTTTATTTTTAACAATAAACTCACAGGGCGTCATGCCTACATAGTACATACCTATATTACATAAGTCTAGGGGTGTGCAAAAAAACCGAAAACCAAAAAAGACCGAAAACCAAAAAAGACCGAAAACGATCTGTATTCGTAACCGTAAAAAACCGAAGCGAATTATGAATTCGGTTTTCGGTTCTGTTCACAACCGAAAACCGAATTGGGAATTCGGTTTTCGGTTCAGTTTTTGGTTATGGAAAAATTTGAAATCGGGTTGTTCGGTTTGTTCGATGAATGATATGACTTCCAAGCGATTAACATTCCTACCGAATTGGCATAAGACTTCCAAGCGATTAACAATCCGATGAATGATATGAAATATGGATGTCTTTGTAATTATTTTTATAACGTATGTTTTTCAACTAAATAGTTCAAACTTGTTAACAAACAAAAGTTAAAACAAATTACTAAAAAAATAATAGCCCAAAAAAGCTTAAACTTTAGAGATGTATAGATTGATCTTTTGGTTAACATTGATTCTGGTTGAAACCTATTTGATTTGGATCAAAGAAAGTTAAAGTTTGTCTTTATAAAAAAAAAGGGAAGGTAGTAACGGGCCTAGTACACGGGTATTCACACCCGGCCCACTAACCACTAACCACTAACCACTAACTTAGGCTCTATAATCATATATATTTTACTAGGCCTGTATCAAACATACTTCCTCCACCAAACTCGGCCCAAAAGAAATACCAAAACCATCAAAGCACAATTAAACATGTGAAAACTCAAATTCCATTTAGTAGATACATCCCAATTAAAATTTAAAAATCTAGATTCCATATCAATACAAAGTTATTTATAATCTTGATATCTTTTTCTATTTTTTTTTTTAAAAACGTCATGTAACATAAATCGAAATTAAAGTGTTAGTAAATTTATCAATAAATTCCATGGCTAGCACGTCTTGCACTACTAAAATAATAATATCTGCAACACAACAAGTATTGAAAAGTCACCGTTGGCAATCGGAAAATATTTTAATTTTAATTTTTCAATCGCGGTTGTGTTGTTGTAGTCGTTATCAAATGCAATTAAAATTAGTTTATTTTGTAAATTAAAAGTAACTATTACATTATCCAAAAAGTGAAACAAGAATTCTCCGGCATGCGAATACGGAAAAAGATCAAATGCAATCGTACGTTTCATTATTTGCCATGATTTGGGATCTACACAATGAGCGGTAACGCAAAGGTATAATTTGGGTAAACCGTGTGTAGGCAACCAAACGTCACTAGTTAATTTTACACAAGTACTTAAATTTTCAAAAAATGTAATTAAATAATTTTTTGCTTTTTTCCATAATTTTAAACAATAACGTCTTAGTGTAGTACGACTTACGCGGGTGTAATGAGATTGAAGCGTCTCTCAAATCAAGTTGGTCAACCGAGAATTGTCGAAGTGACTAAAAGGCAAAGCTTCTTGAATCACGAACTTGGCCATTCCATCTCAAACCATATTAAGAACGTAATTAAAAATTCCATCGTCTCCACCTAATTATGTTTGTTGCAAATCCGGATTACTTTTCAACAACTTACGAAACTTCCTGCTAATGTGTTTGCTTAAAGTCAGTTTTGAATATTTAGCAAGTAAAGCATCACAAAACTTGCAACGAGCCTTTACAGACACGTTACTCAACTCAACCATATCCCAATTGCACCAAACATCTATGTTACAATTGTGTGCAAGAACACGAACGACGGTTGGAGTAGTGGACGAAACTTGACCAACGAAAGATTGTGAGTGAGCCAAATCAAGAGAGTGAAAGTGTAAACCAAGAGAGTGAAAGTGTAAGCCACTCCTATTTATACTAACTTATGTGGCAAAAGTGACAAAAAAAAAACTGTCAAAAAATTGTAACGGCTATTTTTTTGAAATTGGGAAAAAACGGGCCGAACCGGGTTCAACCTAGGTACAAGCGGGTCGGGTTCGGGTCAGGTTCTATTAAAAATCCTTAATTTGAACCTGGTTACAACCATACGGGTTTTTTTCGGGTCCAAACCGGGTCTTCCATCATCACCCGTATCTGGGGACGGGTCGGGTTAGTACTCGGTTTTTATGCCCACCTTTAGTCCAAAACCCCAATTTGGCCTATTATTAGCCCATCTAGATTTATTGCATTTATTGTTACCATATACATAGGTGTTGTTTGATAGTATTTTAAAGTTATCTTTTAACCATTAAAATATTATGAATTATTAAGATATTACTTCTTATAACTATTAAAAGGTTACCAAACTGTCTCTTAAATAGTCCATTTCCTCAAAATACACAACCAAATAACATCAGCCGCTTTGAACACCAGTTGACTCTTTGGTCAAAGTCAACATTGAATTTTTGACTCAAGTAAACTTTAGTGTTTTTCAGCCGATTGCTTAGCCTCCATACTAACAAGAGTGTCGGTGACTCTTATGGCATATTTAACTCCTTGTAAATGCCAAAGAAGCTTAAAATCCAACCATCATACAAGTTGTGTTTGTTTCCCATGATCACCAACCTTGCATCACGCATATGGATTGCAAGCTTGGCAATGCATATCAATCTTGTGAGTGCGACATGAGTTACCATTTTGATCATGTTGCTACACGTGATTTCTTCCGGAGAGTTGGCAGGAGCAAAGGGATCTGCTAAAAACAACAAACTGTTAGCCTCCCCGCAAGAGGGGTCTCCTGCGATCAGCCTCCATCGTGAGACTCAGTAAGAGGTTTTCAAGATGAGAGAGTATTGATAGAGAGAGATATAATGTAGTAGAGAGTGGAGGTGGATGATGCTTACCTGATTCTTCCTTCCTCTATTTATAATGAAAGGTGTGTATCTTCACGTATCCTCCTAGTGCTTTGTTTCCTCTTATTTTGGGAAGGGAGGTTGCATGCTTTTGTTAACACTCCTGGGTACCCTAACTTATTTTCTTAGGGGTGAAATAAGTTTACCTTCTTGGAATACTGCCTTGTTTTACTTTTACGGCTAGAGGTTGCTGTTTTGTCAGAGTAGGAGTTGACTTTCCTTTTTGTGATAAAAGGTGGGTAAAGGAGGGTTTCACCCTTTATCTCATGTGAGGCGACTTTCTTCTTTCCTGGCCTGGTCTGTCGTTGGTTTAACGACTTTAGAAAGAGTCAAGATATGAGGATTCAGCCTTGACTTATGACCTTGGCTTGACCATGTTTCTAGCCGAGGCTCCAAATTTATATCTTCCCATGTTATCAGCCCCGAGTCGGGTGTGGCCATTTGACTTCTGGATGGGTATCACCCCACTCAAATTCCTACGCCTTTTCATTTTCCCGTGCATTTTCCTAGGCGTAGCCTGGTTGGTATCTTCTGTGACCTATGGTTATCATTACTACCCTGATGCGACTACTCATGTCTTTTCTAACCACCTCTTCGCCGCCTCTTAGGTCCGCCTTAAATATTGCTTAATTCTTTTTCTTTGGCTTATTTCTCATCTTCCTTTGAAATCACAGGTTAGTTTCTTTTCTCTTTCCCTTTGTTGATTTTCTCCCCGTTTGTTTGATTCTTGCGTATTATAGGTGATCGGAAAGATATGAGTCGTCGGTTTTCAAAATTGAACAAGAAGGATTTTGATTCCTTCTATGCGCGGTTTAAAATAGGGGAGGAGTTTCATCCTGTTCTTCCCGAGGCCTCTCAATCTATTCTCGATTACCGACCTGTTATGTTGCTCTTTATACTCGATATTTTGAAGTTTCGAATCTTCATCTTCCCTTCTCCCTTTTTTCCTTAACGTTTTAGAATCCTATCAATTGCGTCTTGCTCAATTAACCCCTTTTGGTGTTAGCAAGATTACTCATTTTGAAATTGCTTGCAAGGCATTAGATATTCCTCCGACTGTGGCGCTTTTAGGAAGTTCTTTCATTTGGCCAAGAATGGTGATTGGTTGACGATTCAACGGCGAAAAGAACCTTCTCCCCAATGTGTTTTTGCTTCTGATCTTTCTGTTAAGGTTTGGAAAGACCACTTCTTTTGGGTTACTTCTACTTTGATTCCTTTCGAAATACCCCTTCGAGATACTCGTGGGAATCTTTTCGAGTGTGATTTGGTTCATCCTAAGATCGATTTATCTCATTATGATAAGCTTTGTTCAAACAGAACCTGGGTTCGTCCATTTCCAGAGAGCGTTTTAGTCTTAGCCGGTCTTAGCTGCGATTGGGGATCCTTGGACATGTTGCTTTCATTTAGGCATTTTGGTGTTGGTGTGTCTAGCATGGCGTGTTTTGTGCTTTTCTGTTGTTATTTTCTAGTATCTAACTTTGGCTATCCTTATTCCCTTGCAAATATGAGTTTGTTTTCGCTGCTGGAGCTTGAATCGAATTCGGATGTTGAAGTTGTGTCTCGACCGATTTAGGAGGGGGAAGATTGCGTTAGGTCTCGCCAGGAGAAGACATGTTATACCGGTGGCCCTTATGTTAGTGTGATTCGCACTCCTTCTGAGGATCCTAGTTTGAATCCTGTTGATGATGATAGTGTTACTCGTCCGGCCGAAGCTATCACTAGATCTTCTAAGAGAAAAGGGAAAGCTATTGACCAGGGCCAGGGTAAGCGTCCTCGTACCCGTTCCTCTAAGCGGTGCTTAGGAAAACTGGCTGAAAGGGGTGTTGATCTTGAGGGCGTTCAAGCATTGTCTGGTCGGGTTGAGCCTTTTGATGTGGACTCTTTTTTGTCTCCCCTTGTTAAAGGGTGTTCTGACGTTGATGTAACAGAGGGGTCTTCTACTGCCCCAGGTCCAACTGATGGCTGAGCTTGAGCCAGAGTTGGCGGAATCTAAGTTTGTCCTTGGTTGGGATATCTTGAATCGGGACCTTTATTCTGATCCTTTGTTGGTAGACAGGTTGCTGCTCACTTTACCAATTCTAGCCAAAAGGTGACTATTCGTAAGCTAGATGATGCAACTTTAGAGGGAAGAATTCAGACCCATTGGGCTGATCTTGGTAGTCTTGTTTTTAAAGCCAATGCTAGGTGGAGAGCATGTGCTGCTTTTTGTGATAGGTCTTTTAAGAAGATGTCCATTATGAAGGAAAGGGTGCCTGATAGCGATCTTGCTTTGGCCATGTTGGAGGAGGTAAAAAGTTTGTTTGAGGAAAGAGATGGCTTTGCCCGGAGTCTAGAGGATATGGCTGCTACTAAAGCCGATTTGAAAATGACAAGGCTGCGCTTGAGCGAGATCGCTTAGCCTTGCAGGTAGAGAAAGAGGACTTTCAGGTTATTGAAGCGAAAATGAAAGCTTCTATGGGTCAGTGTTTGCTTGCTGATTGGAGTTGAAAAAGTCAACTAAAGTTTGCTTTGGGTGAGAGAAAGTGGTTGATTTTTAATGGTTTTCAACATGTTGTTGACTTACTTCATCGCAGCACCGAATATCTTACCCCTTTGGCGGCTGTGCAGAGAGCTGCCCATCGTCTAGGCCTGTTTGTCGGCCTTAAAGCTGGTTATCATGGTTGTTCTCTGAGAATGCCTCTTGACTCTCTACTTTACTATAGCCCTGATTCAAAAAAGGCTTTGGCCGAGGCTGTGTCTTCGTTTGAGAAAAGTCATTTTCCTTTCTTGGATGTTGTCGCCCAATGTGCGACTAGACCCCTATTTGTTCTTCAAGCCTTGAAGCCTGTAGGTGTAGCCGAGAAGGACATCTTGCAGCCTTCTTCCAGTACCAAGACTGGAAGTATGCAAGTTATTCCTAGTGTCAGTTATGGGCAGTTTGCAACCGGTGTGCCTCTGACATTTGCCTTGGGATCTAGCCCTCATTTGTTCCTTCGAAATTTGATGGTGGCTTTGGTGCTTTATCTATGGCTCATGGCGGGCAGGCCCCTTTGAAAGTTGGTGGAGAGGTGTCAAGTAAGATGGTTGACCCCTGGGTGCTCGCGGATGATGTTTCCAAGGATGCTGATGAGCATGCTGGTGTTCCGCCCGAGGATGCAGATGTCGCTCAAAAGGTTGGTTCAATGGATGATGCCGCTGTTGATAGCTCAACGCCCGGTGATCAGATAGCTTAGTGTTTTATCTTAGCTATTATGTTTGGGTTCCTTTTGTGTATTGTTGACACTTTTGATGTTAGTGTTTGCTTAGCGACTTATTGCTATCGTTTAACCGGCTTTATTTTGTGATGATTGTGTTACTTTCTTAATTATGGATCTATATATGCTTTTAGTTGCGTGTTTGTATTTTGATTGATGTGCGCAATCATTGTTTGGGGTGATTTTGGCCCAGTTTTAACAGAGAAGCATTGCCAAATGTTTTATCCTTGTTGTGATGGGCTTATGCTTTTACTTTGTTTGAACGTACATGTTAGGTGTTCATTTGTTTTTGTGGGCTGTTGAAAATCGAAACCCATAAGCGATATTGTTAGGTGCTCGACCTCATTTATGAGAAGGTCAAGGCTGGAATTATGGAGTTAAATTGTCAGGTCCTTAGTCTGTATAAGCCAAGGCCGGAATCCATAGAGCGAAATTGTTACGTGCTCAACCTGTATATGGGAAGGTCAAGGTCGGAACCCATAGAGCGAAATTGTTAGGTGCTCAGCCTGTATATGGGAAGATTAAGGCCAAAAACCCATCAAGCGAAATTGTTAGGTGCTTAGCCTATGTATGGGAAGGTCAAGGTCGTAACCCATAGAGCGAAATTGTTAGGTGCCCAGCCTGTATATGGTAAGGTCAAGGCCGGAACCCATAGAGCGAAATTGTTAGGTGCTCAGCCTGTATATGGGAAGGTCAAAGCCGGAACCCATAGAGCGAAATTGTTAGGTGCTCAGCCTGTATATGGGAAGGTCAAGGCCGGAACCCATAGAACGAAATTATTAGGTGCTCAGCCTGTATATGGGAAGATCAAGGCCGGAACCCATAGAGCGAAATTGCTAGGTGCTCAGCCTATATATGTGAAGGTCAAGGCCGGAACCCGTAGAGAGAAATTGTGAGGTGCTCAACCTGTATATGGGAAGGTCAAGCCGGAACCCATAGAGCAAAATTGTTAGGTGCTCAGCCTTTTAGCAAATTTTTGACATGTTTTGATGTTGCTTTTAGGAGGTAAGTTATTCCGATTTGTTGTAAGTTTTCAACTTTACTACCATCGACCTATCCTCTTAATAGAGGGAGTAGTTTACAAAAAGATACATCAAAAGGTTATACCTTTTGTTTTCCTAAAGGCAACTCGCTTGAGATCCTTTCAAAAATACTAAATCCTACCTCGTGACTGTTTCTTGACTACGCTTCTCGAGTTACTTAGACGTAGAACCTTTTCAGGTTCATGACATTCCAGTGCCTGGGTATTGCCTTGCCATCTATGGTTTTTAACTTGTAGGAGCCTCCTTTGTGTGCCTCCGCCACTTGGTAAGGGCCCTCCCATTTAGGACCCATTTTCCCTATGTGTTGCTACATGCTTGCTTCATTCTTTCTCAACATCATCTCTTGGTTTGAAACATTCACGCCAGGCTCTGGTGTTATAGTATGATTCTAGCTTTTTTTTTATTTGGCTTCTGTTAAGCTTGCTTGGTTTCTTGCTTCTTCACTTACGTCGAGGTTTAGGAGAATTTCAGCTTCGTTTGTTACTTCGTTGAAGTAGTTTTGCCCGTGAAATGTTACTCCTACTTCTGCCGAGATCATTGCTTCCAATCCGAAGGTGAGGCTAAATGGCGTTCGACCATTGCTTGTCTTTTCTGTCATTCTAAGTACCCATAAGACACTGGGGAGTTCTTCTAACCATGCTTTTCCATGCTTTCCTAGCCTTGTCTTTAGCCCTTCCATGATACTTCTATTCATTCGTTCCACCTGGCTGTTGGTTTGGGGGTGAGCTAATGAGGTAAATACCTGCTTTATGTGGAGCTCTTGACACCATCCTTTGTAGGGTTCTTCCGCGAATTGCCTTCCATTGTCTGTCACTAGTTATCCTGGTAACCCGTATCTGTAGATGATGTTTTCCTAAAAGAATTTGATTACTTGCTTTCCTGTGATGGACGCCAAAGGTTTTACCTCGGGCCATTTAGTGAAATAGTCTACTGCTACAATCAAAATTTGTTTTTCCCTTAAGCTTCAGGAAATGGTCCCACCAAATCCATTCCCCATTTGTGGAACGGCCAGGCTGAGGATATTGTTACGAGCTCATGCCTGGGATTGATGGGTATTGGCACATGCATTTCGCAACCCTCACATTTCTTGATTTCTTCTGTGGCGTCTTTATGTATTGTTGGCCAGTAATATCCAAGGTTTATGATCTTGGCTACGACTGTTCTAGGGCCGGCATGGGATCCACATATTCCCATATGGACTTCCCTTATGAGATAGTTGCTTTGGACAGGAACTACGCATCTGATAAGGAGTGCTAAGTAGGATTTCTTGTATAGCCTCCCCTCTTCCATGACGTATTGCCCTGCCTTGACTTGCATCCTTCTTGCTTCTTCTTTGCCTTGTGGCAGGACTCATGTCTTTAAATAATCTATCACTGGGGTCAACCAGTTAGGTTCTTCTTTGGCAATGATGTCTTGAACCTCCTTGCTGGCGATGGAGCTTTGTTCTAGAACCTTAACTAACACCTTTTTTGTGAGGTGAGCAAAGGTTAAGGAGGCCAACTTGCTTAGGGCGTCGGCCCTCTTATTTTTTGTTTGCGATATTTGTGTGATTATGCACTGCTTGAAACTTTGTTTAAGAGACTTAGTCTATGCTAAGTATTTCTTGATTGCTTCTTCCTTGGCCTCGTATTTACCACTGACTTGGTTAGCGACGAGTAAAGAGTCTACAAATACCTGTAAATATTCCACCTATAGCTTTAAAGCCAAACATAGGCCTGCCAGTAAAGCCTCATACTCCGCTTCATTATTGGTACTTAGAAAATTCAGCCTAAGGGCATAGGTGAGTTCTACATCGTAAGGGTTGGTGAGTATCAGGCCTGCGCCAGATCCTTTTGTGCTTGATGCCCCATCGGTGTGGAGTAGCCACTCCCATGGGTTCTTTTCTTCTTCGGCCTTGATGGAGTTTACTTCTACTACTGATTGTAGTGTTTCTAGCACGAAGTCAGCCAGAATCTGGCCTTTGATTGCGGTTTTGGGCCGGGAGCATATGTTATGCCATGCTCTCCCAGCTCTATGGCCCGCTCAGGCGTCTTGATGTTTCTTGCTTTGATAAAACCTCTTTGACTGGAATATTTATGAGTACTTGGATGGGGTGTGCTTGAAAGTATCTGCGCAGTCGTCTAGCCATGTGTACTATTGCCTGCGCTGCCTTCTCGATTTCTGGATATCTTGTTTCTACTTCTTTTAGCGCACAGCTAACAAAGAATATAGGTATTTGACCGTCTTTTCTGTTAGTAACCAACACGGTGCTGATTGCTTCTGCTCCTATCGCCAGGTAAAGTGATAAGCGTTCCCCTTGTTCCGGGGCTGGTATCGCTGGTAGGTTGGAGATATAGCACTTCATTTCTTGAAAAGTTTGTTCTGCCTTATTGGTCCAGTCAAGGTTGTTTTGCTGAGCATGCTTTTAGAGTTTTGAAGAAATGGAGAGATCTTTCTGCTGACTTGGATAGAAAGCGATGCAAGGTTGCTAGTTTACCATTAAGACTCTGCACATCTCTTCTTGTTTTTGGGGATTGCATTGCTTTTACCGCCGCCACCTTGTCAGGATTAGCTTGGATTTCTTGTTTGTTGATTATGTGGCCAAGGAATTTTCCTTCCCGGAATCCAAAGAAACGTTTGTTAGGATTAAGTTTCATATTTATCTTACATAAGTTGTTGAATGTTTCTTCAATGTCTTTCAACATTGGCTCCTTTGTCTGACTTTTTATCACCAGGTCGTCTACATAGGCTTCCATGTTTCTACCCAGCTGCCCTGCAAATGCTTCATCAATTAATTTTTGGTAAGTGGCACCTGCGTTTTTTAACCCAAAAGGCATTTTCCTATAGCAATATATGCCTTTTGCTGTATGGAAGGTGGTTTTTTCTTCATCTTCTTTGTCCATCTTGACCTGATGATAGACTTTATAAGCATCTAAGAAACACTTCGAATTAGATCCTACCATGGAATCTACTTTTAGGTCTATCTCTTGTAACGGGTAGCAGCAATCCTTGGGACAGGCCTTGTTTAGGTCTTTGAAGTCTACGCACATTCTCCAACTTCCATCTGGTTTCTTTACCATGACCGGGTTTGTAACCTAAGTATGATACTTTACTTTTTTTGAGATTCCTGCCGCTACAAATTTGTCAACTTCTATACATACAACCTTGCTTCTGTAGGGGGCAAGGCTTCTCTTCTTTTGAACTGTTGGGGGTGCCCCAGGTGTAATATTCAGTGAATGTTCGATAACATTTCTAGGAACACCCGTCATGTCTTGTGGGGTCGAAGCAAAGACATCCTGGCTTCTTCTTAATAGATGGCATAGCTTAGCCAAGCCTGTTGGTGACAGCCCATCTCCAATGCGGGTAGTTTGATCTGGATATTTCTTGTTGATGCTCAACTTCCCTTCCATAACTGTGCCATCTTCTGGCTCTGCGAGTGCTACTACATCAAATTCTGGAGAAGATGAGATTGTAGCTATTCCTCCTTGGGTGGGAAACTTCATCATTGCGTGCGTTGTCGAGACTATAACGCCAAATGCGCTTATTCCGGGCCTTCCAATGATAGCATTGTACCGGGAGGGTGACCTGACAATTAAAAAGTTTAGTTTTTCTCGCCTCTTCAACCTTCCTTCACCAAGCGATACGACCAACTCTATTTCTCCAATGGGATAGGCTTTTTCCCCTGAAAAACCTATGAGGGGTGTGTTGGAAACCACCATCTTCTTTTTCCTTTCTTCTTCTAGCTGGAGGAAGCAATGTTTGTACATTATTTCGCTGGCGCTCCCCCATCCAAGTATACTCGTTGGACTACTTGGTGCTCGAGAGTAGCCTTGATTATCATAGGAGAGGTGAACGTCTTCCCAGGTTTGGAGGTGGGAAGCTGATTTCTGTTTTTGCCCAACTTTTTGTCGGGCTCCAGCTTGTGATTTTCTTTTTGCGTTCTGCTTTTGCCACCATCATGATCCTTCCCTTTATTTCTTCCTTTATCGTTGTTGTTTTTAGTCGACTCTGTTTTTCTACTCTTTATATCTTTGATCAAGTGCGTTAGCTCTCCTGATTTCACTACTGCTTCAATTCTCTTTTTTAATTGAAAGCAATCGTTAGTGTGGTGGCCGTTGTCGCCGTGGAACTCACAATATTTGTGAGAGACTTTTTCACCTGGATGTCGAATGATGGGTTTAGGTGGGCGAAAGCTAAACTTTACTTCTTTAGTAGCCAGTATCTTTTGCGGTTATTTTGTGAGAGCTGGAATTATATTTGTTTTCCCTTTTCGTCTCCCTGGTCATGAGACCTGGGCTTACGGTGTGGCGATCTATCATACGGTCTTCGTGGTTCATATGAGTTGTGACTACCCCTTCTTTCAACAAAAGGTTGGAAACGGGAGTGGTGCGATTTAGATGATGGCTGGGAACTTCTCCAAATCGGCGTTCGGTTTTTCTTTACGACATCCAAGTTCTGAGCCGCTTCTTTTCCTCTTAGAAAGGCTTCTGCTCTCTCCATGGCTTCCTCCATTGTCTTTGGAATCTGCCTGTTGAGTTCTTCAACTAGCTGTCTTGGCCTGACTCCATGTATGAAGCCAGAAATACGCATTAATTCAGTGGCTCCATTGATACTCAAACCCTCCGGCTTGTATCTTTCCATGAAGGTCCTCAAATCTTCATCTTCTTTTTGCTTGATATTATGCAACTCCACAGGGTCTTTTGTGTATCTTTTTTGTTGCATGAAATTAGCTAGGAAACTTCTACTAAGGTCTTCAAACGAGTTCATGTTTTCAGAGGGGAGACTGTTAAACCACAGTCGCGCTGGGCCCACCAGGGTTTAAACAAACATGTGGCACCACACTGGCATGGACCACTGTTCTACCTTGGCGGCCCTAGAAAATAATTCTAAGTGATCGTCAGGATCACCTAGGCCATCATATGTTTTCACGTTTGATGGCATCTTCATTTTAGGCACAAATTTGAAATTTGCTATTCTGGGCGAGAATTTGGTGTGCGCGTTGGGTACATATGGTAGATTAAAATTATCATCTTCATCGTAGATTTCGATACCCATCGGCATTGATAATGATGTGGGTATCACTGCCAGCGTTGTCCGGAAGGACAAAGGATGCACGGAGTAAGGGTAGAAGGCCGAAGGAATCGTGGGTGAAACCCATGATGATTGCAGAGCTGGAGCTGTGCTAGGAGCTGTTTGGAGCGAGAATTGATAAGAAGTATAGGGGTTCATTCCTACAAACGGCTCCATTGGTTGGTTGTGGCCTAGAGGGACAGCCTGAGCCTGGTTGAACAATTGGTTCTGCATGATTTGGCTTCCTTGGTACTCTGGGAATCCTCCCGTCTACATGGGGTATGATTGTGTACGGTGGAAGAAAGAGATAGGAGCTATCTCTAGCGGAAGCGTTACTATGTTTTAAGGAGTTTGAGCATTCCTTCCCTGGGGTTGTTGGGCGGGAGTCAACGTAATGCTAGGCTCCTCATCGTACACCAAGCGTACGTGTACAGCCCTCATGCGCTCTTCCTATACATAGTCGTTCAGCAATTCTTGTAGGCAAGTAAAATTTTCTCTCACACCTTCTGGGGTGAGTTCTATCATGTCAGCTATGACAAGAGGTGAACCCGGGGAAGGGTGAGAAGGTTGGTTTTCCGCAAAACGAAGTGTTCTTTCCCGACATGACTTATCCTGTTCTACAACAATTAAGGACAAGAGTAGCAATATGAAAGAAGTGAGACACGACTTCAAGTGGTTAATATGAAACGTGCCCCATGGTGGGTGCCACTTGTTGCTACAGAGGATTTCTTTCGAAGAGTTGGTAGGAGCAAAGGGATCTGCTAAGAACAACAAACCGTTAGCCTCACCGCAGGAGGGGATCTCCTGCGATCAGCCTCTGGCGTGAGAATCAGTAAGAGGTTTTCAAGATGAGAGAGTATTGATAGAGAGAGATATAATGTAGTAGAGAGTGGAGGTGGATGATCCTTACCTGATGCTTCCTTCCTCTATTTATAGTGAAAGGTGCGTATCTTCACGTATCCTCCTGGTGCTTTGTTTCCTCTTATTTTGGGTAGGGAGGTTGCATGCTTTTGTTAACACCCCTGGGTAGCCAAACTTATTTCCTTAGGGGTGAAATAAGTTGACCTTCTTGGAATACCGCGTTGCTTTACTTTTACGGGTAGAGGCTGTTGTTTTGTCAAAGTAGGAGTTGACTTTCCTTTCTATGATAAAAGGTGGGTAAAGGAGGGTTTCACCCTTTATCTCATGTGAGGTGACTTTCTTCTTTTCTGGCCTGGTGTGTCGTTTCACCCTTTATATTATTGTCATAGTCACTATCAAATTTATTGAATATAATGTTCATCATGAGTGGTAACGTGTCATAAACTCATGAGCTCACCAACATTATGTTGACGTATTTTGGGTGTGTATTTAAAGTGAAGTTTAAATGACAGTTGGTAAAAGGATTGGTGCCGCCTAGATGGACCCTTTGAGACTTAGCTACCGCCCTATCCCATTTATTATGTATGAACAATTTATTTAATGTTTAGTATTCGAATATTCAGACAATTTAACTTATGGATATTCTAAATGATGTAATGATTAAGTTTGAATGTATTTAATTTCCGCTGCATTGTGATGATATCAGTCGGTAATGGCTAGACCCGGTCAACAGGGTGTGACAAATATAACTTGCGTACTTATGAATCTTATGTGCGTAATTGTGGCGCGGTCGAAACTGAACTTACGCCAAAAAACATGTGTTACGCCCTGATTACTTTGTACGTTTCACACGAAAATTTCACTTTGTATAGTAACCGGCCTCATATTTTATATATAACATTATATATATTATATAATTGATTTTAACATAATTTTATATATAATAAAATTCTTTATAGAAATATACTTGGTAAAAATAATAAAAAGCATATAACTAAAAGGCTCGTTTAGGCTCACGAGCCAACTCGACCGTGATATGTGAAGCTCGGGCTTAAGCTTGATAATTAAATGAGCTTTTATTCAAGCACGGGCATGCCTCGGGCTTAATAAGGCCCGGATTGTTTCAAACTTTTTATCGATCCGATCTTAAATAGCTTCCGAATGGCTCGGATCATTTGCACTCCTAAATGAAACAAAAGCGAGGCAACCCTACCTACTACTATCGTTCTTTTAGAATCAAGATGAAACCTCACTCCCGTCACTTGTTGAATCAAGATGAAACCTCACTCATTCCATGTAACGAGCAACGTCACGTGTTCCATCATCAAAAACTAACGGAGTTAATGAACAGTTAGACCGAGATTGTTATTGGTAATAAAATCAAAAGTTAGAATTAATAATGGTCAAATTGTTAGTTAAAATTAATAATAGTAAAAAATTAATAGTTTTGATTATTAAAATCCAATTAAATAAATATCCTACATTAACAAACATCCATTGCGTAGACTAAAATTGTTACTTTTGTCTAAATATGAGACCAAACCTATAACTTTTAGAATGTAGGGATGAAATATGAAAGTTAGCTAAACCTTAGAGAAAATCCGCGTATATACTGTAACTAGCTTTAGTAAACCCGTGTATTACACGGGTTGAATAAAAAAAGTTAAATATAAGAGAAATTTATTAATTATAAATCGATATTGTAAAATTAGATTTGATTGAAATTTTTTATTACAAATAAAATTAAAATCAAAACAATCGTTTTTAAAAAATATCATATTTAAAAACTTTCTTATTATAACTCTCAGTTTCAATTATTTTTTGATTATAAAAATTTTACTTTTTAAAAGCACCAATTTTAAAATATTTTGTATTTTTAAAAAAGTTTCATGTTTTAAACAAATTTATTATTTTCTAAAAATTTATTTTGTTATAAAATAACATTAATAAAAAGATCTTTTTTAATTTATTAAAAAACTATTTTAATTTAAAAAAATTAAATAATATTATTAGTAAGTAATGTGATTATTAAATAGAATAGGCAATCGGGAAAAATTAGTGAGGATAAATATGATGTTTGCACGTGTCGTTCCTAATTACCCTTTTATTAAAGTAAAAAGATTTTAATCAAACCTTTGTCATTGTATCCCAAACCGTATTTATGTCGATTCAAAATGTTTCCATCATTCGACATTATTGCTCGCCCAAACACGCACTGTGTTTCACCACTTTGCAATTTTTATATGGACTTGAAAAGTCATTTGCAAATTCCAGTCATTTGGTAATATCCCAAATCGGTTTACAACTGACAGTCTGATTTCAACCAAAGCAGTTTCTTTCAAACTAGTTTCAATATCGGTTTTGATTCAGTTTACAAGCAGTTTTATTACAAAAAAAATGATGAGCAGTCATGATATCTGCAAACACTAACCAAAACAATATCAGACAACCATCAAGTATCATAATCTAGGGATAAAACCTTATCCTATGCTTTAAAACCATACTCTATGATCTATAAAGACCCATTCAAATTAGAATCATAAAGCTGCAAGTTAATTTACCAAATTTGATTAGCTTAATGCCACCATTGCTTCCAATTTCTGCAACCATTTTATGTACTGATCTTGCTCCTTCTGGTGGATCTGGTGAAGGAGAAAGGTGGAGAAGCTGTTGCTTATTCCTCTGGAGATTAGGTACTGCTTCAACTCTTGCTGCAGCGCAGGGTCCAACTCACTGCGATCAATAAACCGAAAGATTGAACTTCAACCCAAAAACAATATGAAATCTTTCAAGAAACTTATTGAATTGATTTGGGTTTGAAGATTTCATATCCGCGATGGATTAACAGACGATATTTACCTAAAAACAGGACCTTTGTAGACTGATGGACCAAAATCAGTTGGTGACTTCAGATAATAAGCATTTTGGATATGAAAATCAATTCTGTTTTCACCTTCATCTAACACTTTACAATCAAGCTGCAGTATAGAGCTCAACCCATTCTTCTTGATGCAGACCTTCATGTTAGCTTCCTTGGGATACAAGTTATCTTCTACAAAGGTTTCTTCACCAAGCACTGCAGAAACAGCAATCTCCTCACCCGAACCACATTCTTTTCGCATAACTACGTCTTTAGAATGCGGAGAATTCCAATCGATCACGAAATCCCCCAATGATCCAGCTTCATTCTGAATCAATCCATGGTGAGAAATGAATGCATTAACTAGAAATTAGAAACTGTAATACCTTGTAGGGATCGTTAGAGAGCTCATGTTGGATCTCTGATTGCAGGACTTTAAGCAGTTCAAGATCTTGCAAAGCCCTCTTTCCCTTCTGCAGCAATGCTGCAACCTTCAACATTGTTGACTGTTGAATCGTTAGAAATGAGTAATTGAGGAAAGAATCGATGTATAATTGAACAACTTTGTAATCTGACAGATGAATGTTACGATTAGTGTCACGATTATCACTCAATTTCGATAGTAATCATGGGTAACTTGATTGATAAAGCTTCGAAAATGTGAACCCTAATTTGAAGAAAGTATAATATTAATCCAATTAATCAGGGAGAGTGATTCTACCATGTGCGCACGTTAGTGGGTGACTGAAAAAAGCGTACAATAGAAAGCAGCGGTACCTGATTGATTTTCCGGCAAGAAGACGACCAATGCTAGCGACGAGAAAGAATACTTGTTGAGCGAGTGGAGTGAAGAGGTGAACAAAGAATGAGGTAGTTTTCTAATTTTGTATGATTCTAAATGAAAAGAAAAAAAAAGAACAAAAAATATAGAAGAAAAAAAAAAAGAGAGATGGGGAAATATATAATTTTATTTTGTGTTTTAAAGCTGAACGAAAAATAAAAATCAAAATTTGAAGCGTTTTTAGTTAAAAGGGATAAAAATAGATCTAATTTTACTATTATATCATTTTTATCTCTTAATTAAATTAGAGTAAAAAGATAAAATGATAAAAAAAATTAAAATAAAAGTTTTTACTTTCACTTACTTCTACATCACGAAGGAAAATTATTAGAAAAAACTTCCTTGCACTTCCACTCATTAAAATTGAACACAAATATTTTTCACCTTCTTTTCACGTACTTCTACTTTCTTCTTAAAAAAAATTAAGGAACACAACGGAAATAATATATATATATATATATATATATATATATATAAAAGATTTAAGATCTATTGAGATTTAAGAAATAGAAAAATTTTCAATGTTAAACAAAATTAAGTTACTACATGTAGTAGTTTAATTAAACTAGTAGATAACCAACCGCGCTTCGCGGCGGTTAGGTTGCGCATAAAGTAAACAGATTGAAGCAAAGCTCAGATAAACGCAGGTAATCCTACGATTATAACATCTCACTATTAATGCGTTATCATCACGGCCTCAAAATTTACCTATATATGAAAAAAGGAACTTCAGAAATAGTTAGGTTTATTGTATTAAAAAACGAACGTGGAAAGGCTAATATCACAAATCGATAGGCTCATAAACATATAGCGGAATGAGGGCATTATGGCTGTAGAGGGTTGCGGGTAACAACCCACCGTCCTCGAAATCTGCTCCGCCAAGACTGCACCTACTTGAAAGTCAATTTGTTACGTTTAATGTCATCATAGCCATGCAATAAAGCCCAACTAACAATCCGTAAGCACATGAAGATCGAGATGTGAGTGATGCCTCAGACGATCTACTACCCGCCATCATCGGCCTAACAATAAACAGACAGGGAGCCATGGCAAACATTCAAAAACATCGTGTTAGTCTCGTACGCACCCAATTAACATCAAACAAATCAAGGTTTATACTTGTTTTTGATACCCCAAAACCCCCAAAAGGCTCTATCGAAAAACAATAAGTAAACAGATGTGCAAATGCATCCTCAGTCAGTATAAAGACAACGAAACACTGACCTAAAACAAGGCCACAACAACCACAGTGGCAAAGACAAGCAACTCGTGCAGGTAACGCAAGTCCAGCACCAAACAAACCCTAACCTCGACTATGAGGCACAGCCATTCCGTAAAAGCGAATACCAAGCAACCACCAGCGATGGCGAGGTACTGCGTCGCACCCATCGACCGTGCAATGAAAACCAATCACCGAAATCAACAGCCAACAACCAAAACACCACAATAGGTAAATCTGAAACCCTAAAAGGGCTCATAGAAACATAGAGATAAGGAAGCAATAAAGATGATGACAACACCACCATCGACATCGGCAACGACTACAAGAGCGACACCTACCCCACCTCAACCACAAAAGGGAGGTAGAGCGGCAACAAGCTCCACCGCCACAGCCACCACCACCGGAACCCAAGGGAGCCAAAAATCGAGGACATCAATCGCCGATCAGATCTATAGAGATCTGAACCGACACCACTCCAAGAGCCTCGAGGACATCAATCGCCGATCAGATCTATAGAGATCTGAACCGACACCACTCCAAGAGCCAAATACACCATAAGAGACAACACTGATGACAATAGAGACCACTGGCATGCATCAGCAGCCGGAACGGTCGGATGATCGGCGGTCATCACCGTGAAACAGACGCCACCTATGGCGGCACACAAATACCACCGGCGACGTCATCCCCTCTACCGACAACAACCGAGACACACCGTCAAAAAGGCACCGCCAATCTGATGAAGCAATGGAAAGTTATCACTGTTTTCACCTTTAACACACTCATTGGGGGGTAAAATGAACAATAGCAAAACTTTCGTGGCCAAAAGAAAAAACGTTAAACCTAACTATTTCTGAAGTTCCTTTTTTCATATATAGGTAAATAGTGAAAAAATGACTATAACGCTGCCATTTAGATAGCGGAGTTCTCACCAACTAAACCCCTAAATGGGTAAATTGCATTTTGTTACCTACCATAGGGCATAGGACACTCCTTCAAAAATTGGAGCAGCGAAGCAGCAGGAAGGAAACGGGAAGGCCAGCACCAGTACTAGAGAAGCTAAGGAACAAAAAGTGATATAGACCAAAAACGAAATAACAATTGAAACTGTTAATTTATAACGAATACTAGAAACAACTCTTTTAATTATCGTTGATTTGTGATAATACAGATAATCAGAATTTTTCACATACTAACACACTTGTGATAGAAAGAAAATGATTTTTTCATAAACTTCAAAACTAATCAACTTTCCAAGTCTTAAGAATATAAAATGCAAGACAAAATCCAAATGTGACTCAAAACATAAACGGATCGAAAACTAGCGCATAAACAAAACACAACTGAAAATAATAAAACTCATAGAATAAGACGATTTTAGGCCGAAACAAGGGCGCAAACCGCCTAAGGCATTTGTAGAAATGTGTTTCTTAGTCCAACGATCGTTTTGAATTGTCACACGCCCGAGACGGAACTTTCTAGCTCAAGTTACAACCATTTCAGTGAAGCCACTTTGGACACACGATTCTAAGCCTCCAAATACTGAATTGCCCGCTACTTAACACTTGGACACGCACTAGATGGTAAGCAAGTTTCATCAAATTAAAATTTAAATTGAAGAGAAGCGGGTAGAACTTCAAGTCATGTTACACATGCTAGCAACTGATAAACATATTTACTTAAGCTCTCATGAGTATAGAATCATTTATGTGAGATCAAGTCTTGGACTTATGGAGTTAAGATTTTCTAAATTATGTGTTGGAATACAGTGGCAATTTCCTAGAATCATTTTTGTGGTTGATTGGACCCATTTTGCCTATGAAACCGAATTGTGTTTTTTGAGTGTGTGTTGCAATTAAAAGAGAACAAAAATCTGTGACATAAACTAGAAACTTCTCATGTATATGAACTTCAGATTACAACTATCTCATTCGACATAAATACATGATATATATATATATATATATATATATATATATATATAGGAGGGATCATAAGAAAACCATAAAGTTATGAGAAAACTAGATAAAACCAATGAAACCGGTCACATAATTTATAAATTTTTTTATCATTATCCTTTATATATATGTGTGAGTATATATAAATAAGCGTATCGATCAAATGAAGATCGTAGCATGGTTTTTCATATACGTCACACATATGTTACGTATACGTAACCATTTTTCATTTGACATAGTGTTACGTATACGTAAGACTCTTCATTCTTGTATGTATGCTCAACATATATGTACCAAATACTTAAATAACATTTTAACAATTAAAATAACAGAAAAATTATGAATTATGTTATTGGTTTCTGTGATTTTTTTTGGTTTTTACATAACTATTGGTTTTCTCAGTAACCCTCCCCTATATATATATATATATATATAGAGAGAGAGAGAGAGAGAGGATATTTTCAGAACTTATAAAGATCGTGAGAACTGCGAGAACTAATATTAGCCATTGATCTATATAATTTTAACTTGATATTTATTTTATAATAAAGGGTAAAAAAGTAATTTAGTTTAATTTCTTAATTAACTTTCCCAATAACCACACACTCACTCTCTCTCTCTCTCTATTAAATATGATTCCTGTAATTATAATCTCCATATTAGTCTCTCTCCATGAATATGTCGGCAACTTTAATTACTCAACCCAAAAATCAAAATTCAAAGTATACTTATCTCTCTAATTTGGCAATTCCTAGGAGAGATTTGTTTGGTAATTGTATATGTTCTCTCATTCTTCCATTTCAGTTTGAAATAATGTCGACGACAACAAGAGCTTCATAAAAACAATAACAAAAAGCTTCGATCGGCTTAAATTTTATCATCATTGTTTCGGTTTGGTCAACTGTTTCAAAACAAATGACATGAAAGAGCTTGGAAAAAAACATAACGGAACATGAAGCTTCAATGGTTTGGGTTGCAGTGGTGGAGCTTGAACCACGACTTAGGGGGGCGGAGGCGAAAGTAAACTATTTAGGGGGGGGGGGGCGAACTCTATAGTTATTAAAAAATCTGTATTACCGGACCGAAAATTTACACTGCCGAGGCTAAAATTAACACTACTGACGGAAAAAAGAATAGGGGGGAGGGGTGGGGCGCCCCCCGCCCCCTAAGAAGCTTCGCTAGTGTTGGGTTGGTTATACACCAATACATTATGCTTGTTAGCTCAAACATGTCTTCTTTCGATAACAAAAAGAGATAAACCTCACTAAATTTAACTATAGTTAAAAAGTAATCGTGTATTGTTGCCTTTGATTATATATCATTTATAGTTATGATGTGTTTTGTATTCAGTATCTTTGTATGTGTATAAATATATATTAGTGTGTTTATATGTCATCATAAATTATTCATGGTATGTATCTTTGTCTATTGAATCTATGATAGATATAAATGTGAGTTACAATGGTTTGTAAATATTTAGACCTAATCCTTATTTGTGCCATTCTTATGTTTTCAAATTTTCATTCTTAAACCTTGACAATGTCAAGTTGACATGATCCCACATAGTTGCAGCTAGTATTCACTGTTGTTGTGTCAATCTATAAAATGTGAACACCTAATGCATAGATGAACGGTTCAAATTAGGCCTAACTATTAATGTATAACATGGTTTAAATGTCATTTTTTATTGTAATTCTTTGATCTCCAAAATCAGACCTTTAATCTTACTATTATATTCACCATCTTGAAATAATGCCTAACGTAGAATTTCTCTTCTTGTAAATAAACCTTTAGAATGTAAATCTTGCTATTTCAAGTACCAGATGTTAAACTGTAATATTAGGTTCTTGTAGAATAAATAGATTCAGCATAGTGACCAGCTAGAAAAGCATGGATTGTATGTATTTGTTGACTTTATTTCTTAATTGTTTGGTCTTTAATATTTTTGATACAAGGGTCATGCAGTGTTTAGTATTTTGTTATATTTAATCAAATTAATAGCGCTTCCACTAGAATTAGTGATTCTTGCTTTTAGTCATTTCTAAGAACCATAATTGAATGATTTTAGTCCATGAAACTTTACCTAATGGGTTGAAATAGAATGTGCTTAATACACAATAGTAAACAAGTCGAGTTGCATTGGGCATGTGAAACTTCATTTAGATTATGTTACATATACGTAAATAGTCAATTTATAAGCTAATGTGGAGCTATCTCACTTGGTAAAAACTTTGCCTTTTAGATGAGAGGTCTTGGCTTCAAACTTAGGTATGATGTATATTAATTTGGTGTAATTTAGGAGCAGGAGTATGGTAGGTTTGTCGTTAAAATAAAAATAATCAATTTACATCTATGTAGAATAATGTGTACACATACAAATAGCCAAACTACATATATGTAAAAAATGAAATGTAGAAGGGATCATTATTTCAGTTTAAGTTTGTTATTAGTTTAGTTATTACAAAATAGTTTTAAGATTTTTAATTTATTTATTATTTAACAATCCTATGTTAACGTGAATATTAACGTTATTTAGAATAATTAAAAATGTAAAAATTTAATATTAAAGTACTTACTCTGATTTTACAAGTGTTACATACAATGGTCTACGAATTGCAATATAGGTTACTACACTAACCAAAGGCGTCTCTACTGTACAAACAACTAAACCAACCGCTTTAGGCCCTCAAATTTTGAGGGCCCCCAAAATTAAAAAAAAAATATAGTATTTTTATCTACATTCTAAGTTGAAAATATATGTGATAATCCAATTAATATTTGTGTTTTTAAAGAATTAGAGATTAATAAGAAGGATAACAAATGATTAAAGGTTTATCGAGATCAACTTACAAAACTTGATTTATCGAGATTGACTTACAAAGCTTGATTTATAAAGGTCTACTTACGAAACTTGGTTCATTAAAATTTAATTGACATTTTTAAAATCTAATAATTATTTTATCAACTCCTTTTCTTTTCAATTTAGAATTTAATAATTATATAATTAGTAAGCAGATCTTTATTGTTGCTTATTTTAGGTTTATCAATTCTAAATAATTTTTTTTTGAAATTATCACATAATCGAGTAACTATTATTGTCTAATCTTGATTTATGCTTAATTGTTTTAATATGCTATTGTAATTTTGTCAATTTAATCTATTGTTGTCTGTTTGATTTTAATTTACATTTGAAAGTGATTTTTCTATTTACAAAAATCTATTTTTGTTTTTTATTTTTATCATTTAATCCGCTCGTTTGCAGTTGATTTTATTTCAGTTAATTAATTTATTTTCTATCAAAATATAAGCAATTTTGTTTATGTTGTCGGTTTTAGGCAAAGGTCTTTGAGAATAATACGTAATCAAGAGCCCCAAAATTCTGTTTCACTTTAGGCCCCCCCAATATGTTGAGCCGGCCCTGACACTAACATATTTTACAACTGAATACTGAATGTGCATGTTACCATGTTTCTTATTAATATGTATTATAAAGGATTTGTTTCTATTACACAAACTGACAACAAATGCTAAATATAGGTTTACATAATATGTAAGTTTATATAAATAGTTTACATATATGTAGATCAAATATTAATTAGAATAAACTTCTAGGAAATTTTAGGTACATGTCTTGTTCTTAAACCTCAAAAGAGTTATGCTTTAATTTCTTTACATTTTTTGTGTTGAACTAATTCTATATAGTTTACAAATTAATATGTACTTATACAAAACAATCGGTTTGCAGTTTGACTTTTACATATATGTATAACAGCTAACACTAATAAAATAAATAGAACAATTATTTTTAGCGTGTAGCACTCATAACATTTACATACATGTATATCACTTAACATACATATGGCAAACAAAACAATCATTTTTAGTTTCTAATTTTAAGTCTCTTAACTTTATGATGACAGTTGACTTGTAAAGATATTATAAACTTATTTGTTACATATAACTAAATCAATAACATTTTAATAAACTTCTAGCAAAATTTAAATTTATTTTATAGAATTTTGTACAACCATGATTCGAAATCCATTTATTATTAATTTCGTCAATTAAAAGAGAAGTTTTACATATGTAGATTTGAACTTTTACATAAACGTAAAACACTTTTTCACTGCAAAATTGTTTATTTTTTGAATATATTAATGTACATTTACCATGCCCTTGTAACCTTAAACTAAGTTCTAACATAAAGCAATGAACAACTTTCAACTTTTATGTTCTTTTTGAAAATACAAATGTATGTATCAAGGTAAAAACACACACTTTAACACCAAAAGATGGATCACCAAAAATCATTATTGCCTATTGCTAAAAGATGGATAAAATGTAAAATATGATTATCTTAATCCACTCACAATTGTATATTGACTATTGCTTCGTTCTTTTTTTACCATTTTGATCGTCTTTCACAAAACTTGTAACCCCTTTTGGCAATGGAATTCTATTGAACCAAAAACATGGATTAGGTTGATAAAATTAATAGACTAGTTATATACGGTATCCCAATCTTTAGCAGGTTTCCAAAATCAAAACTTTATGATTTTACTGATCTACCCTTTTGTGGTTAAATTACATAATTATTTAATATGAGAATTTACATCTTTACCTTTTTTAATCTCAACCATTGATTAGTATAATCAATGGTTATTAAAAGTTCTGCAAGTTCTCATTTTAAAAAAAGTTCTACAAAGAACCTAACCCTATATATATATATATATATATATATATATATATATATATATATATATATATATATATATGTATATATATCTAGAGGGTTTGGTTCTATTGTTAACCCACTCTATTTGTCTTAACTCAATAACCTCATCTTAGAGCCATGATGCTACAAAAGTAATTGATCTAATGGTTGGTATTAATTCAAGCAAAATATCAATTTTTTTTACTATCTTTATTTAACAGAAAGTGTAATATAGAAAAACTACTTTTATTCTTGCACATCAATCACACTACTTTTCCTGCAAAAATATGCATAAAGTAGATATGCAGAATATTTATTATTTTAATATTAAAATTTTGCTTTTTGTTGACTCTTACGTTTCATATTGACCCAACATTTATTTTTATGAATTAAATATTATTATAATTTAATTTCTTCTTTATTTTAAAATTAATTACACGTAATTTTGTAGGTTTTGTCAAAATTACGTAATATTACACTAGTGTGATAACGTGAAAGTATAGTTACACAAGGTTGTTGGTTTACACCACTGAAATTACATCAATATATTACATTTTTTCTAAGTGTTAAATTTATGAAAAACATATTAAATACATGTTGTAAATGATATTAACATTAGAATTGGGGATTTACATTGGTGTAAGTAATATTTACACTAATGTAAGAAGTATTACGTTTGTGTAATCAACCATTTTAAAAAAACTATCTACACTAGTGTACCTAGTGCTGACAATAACTCACTATTAAAGTTATACTAATCGACACATTTTAATAAATGAACTCTCACTAGATTTTATGTGTTTGCATTTATCTTTTCAATAACATTCATCACGTGCATTAAATAGTTGTTGATAATTTTAGAAATTTGAAATTCTCATATGAACCACAACGAAATCACCATAATTCATTGAACTAGCGTAAAATGAAACAAACAAAAAACAAAAATCATGTAAGAAAAAATTAGCTTAAAAAATGAAACAAACAAAAAACAATAAAAGAAATAAAAAACAATACCAGCACTACAACATTAACAAGAATTAGCATAAAAATGTATTACAATGATGGAAAGTAACAACATTTTTAACATTAGAAATATAAAAAGAACAAGAATATTCACCTACATAAAATATGTGGTTAAAATTCAATGAAAAATTATTACATCCTTTAATAGTTTTCCCATATATGAAAATTCAATAAATACATGGTCTGAAAGAACTCATGAAGATATAAAAGCAACAATGCTTATAACAAGGTTGAAAAAACTCATATTAACATAACAACTCCAAATAACATGAAAAAACATTAAAAGAAGAAGAAGAAAGAAGAATAAAAAAGTGACAGTACTTTTCGTGGGTTGT
Organism: Flaveria robusta; assembly: GCA_025506415.1. NCBI lineage: Eukaryota > Viridiplantae > Streptophyta > Magnoliopsida > Asterales > Asteraceae > Flaveria > Flaveria robusta. Next base: position 18,050,678 of record CM046471.1, read on the forward strand.
GGGTCAAACATGGACAATTATGACAGATGAGCTATATTGCATTTAATGAGGGCTCATGCATCAAATGACAAAAATGTCCCTGCTGCTTTAAGTTGGAGATAGTGATGTGGCAGCTCCCCATTGGCTAGAATGAGTTAATGGGTTAAGTCATATAGAAAGGGTTAACAAAAGATGCCTGCCTTATATACATACATATATATATATATATACACACTACTGTTATGGTGGTTAAAGGTTTGCCAGAAACTATCAACGACATCTGACTCTTCCTTTGTCGAAATTTGTTTCCAACTCAACGTCCTTGTTACTAAACCTAAATTGATGGCCCATGGCCCAGTTTACAAGTCATACTACTAGACACATAGCTTGGGCTTTTATTTAACTAGTTTATATCCCAGCATTAAAGACCCACTACTAGTTAACTATTGCATAGATAAAGTTTATCAAATAAATTAGCGACTAATATTATGGGAAGGTGTTAGAATGATAATTCATATGATGTACGAAAATGTTTCCTAGAATTGAATGGATAACTGCGTATATGGTTTGTGTGAGTTTGTTTGTTAGTCAAAGCATTGGTTACAAGTAGCAGAAAATCACAAAAATAATGTAGTTTGTTGTAGTTTTTTATTATATTTTCAATGTGTTTCCTTCTTTTCTATTTAAAGGATGATTAGTGATTAATAAATTGACACTCCAACAGTACATTTACAGAGAAAATAAGTCATAAGTGCATCTATAATATTATCTTAATAATATTATCTTCGAAGATCACTGAACAATCATCGTCAAGAACAAATAATGAAAAGTAAGATGATATGAACCCAAATCAATGGACTTTGAATTAATCGAACAAAGGCATACATTTGTTTACATATGATCCTATATATAGTCGATGTATCAGTTTCCATGTTTGAGTTTTGACACAAGTTCCCCTTTATTCTTTTACAAATTAAATACTAGACACTAAACTTTAACTTTAACCTAATTACGTATTTGACCCGTAACTTCGTATCAAACTTCCTCACAAACACCCACCTAATTGTTGATCCAAGTTTGATTCTTTAATTTTGAATGCTTCTTTCTTTGATTCGTTCATCACTTGATTTTATCTCGAACTCGTAGTTGCAATCTCGAATTTGAACTCTCCGTATACTATTTGATCAAGATTTTAGCGGGTTAGCACCATCATTATCGAAATCAAAACTTTTTGTTCATAACTATCAACATATCTCAACCTTGTGAGATTAACCGCGTTTCTCTGTGCCCACCGGCATGTGATCCTCCACTTTGTAAACATTGTGGCTAAAACTTACTATTACATCTCCACCATCAAGCCTTCAAACTAGAAGTGAAAAACACAATAACAAGAAGCTCTATCTGCAAACTAAGCAATCCAACCATGATCCTTCTTTCGATCAACATAACTTTGGATTCCATCTAAATCCATTCCTTCTACCATACTGTAACTGATCCCTGGATCCTTCAAACTTACTAGGAACACGCGTTGCGATCTCAACCAAACATGGATTTGAACCCAGATATACAAGAATAACAACCAACAACCCGCATGATACTTAAACACAAACAAACATAGGACAATAAGACATCTCAGATTGTGTTTCTTCTTTTCTTAATGAACAGCACCGAATGACGCCTCGTGCATGATTGGGACTTCTCTCACAATAATAGTCAACAAAGACTCCTTCTTTGTCTTCCATTATGAACGGCAAAATAATTTAGAATAACAACCACAACACTTGGTTTTGATTGTTGTTAATCAACAAGCAAAATCCTTTGCTTTAGTTTTATTCAAACATGAACAACAACCAAACAACCTGCTAATTCCTTATCATCAGCAAGTGATTTTCACAATTCGAACAAACCTTAGGCTTTATTTGTTCCTGATCATCAAACACTCCAACAAGAAACATTCCTTGTTTTTATTTCCGGTCAATCAGAAAACACTAACAACAAAAACAAGTAGGAAAAACCCCTTGGTTTTAGAATTCAAGTGCCAAACAACAATAGAAATATGAATTTCGTCTCTAGTCTAATCACGCGTCCTCTTGAAGCAACAGACAACAAAAATCACCTTTTGCTTATTTTATTTTTGCAACACAAACATGCACATATAGAATTGAAAAAACTGTTTTTGCAGGACCATTGAAGGGGGTCAATACAATCAGTCTCACAATAAGAAGAGACTTAGAACACTTAACAAATCAAATAGGGAACAGGAACCTTTGTGTGATACTTAGGAACACTAGCAAACAATGAGACAGAACTAAAAACAACAACTCAGAATGGTTTTCAAGGAATAAGTATATTGCTCTCAAGTTCTTTTACAAGTGTTACAAAGCATAGAGATAAAATACAAGGAGCTGAGATACTTTATACTACATCCTACAGCTGGCCTTCTAAGGCCAGCTGAAAACATGAATCTAGACAAGAAGATCAATGTAAAGTCAAAAGGCAGATTGCCTTTTGACTAGTGACTATGACATGCCATAGCTCACATCTTAATGTATTACAAAATGAATAAAAGTACATAAAGTGGAAAGTTACAGACTCAAAACCATAATCTATAGTTTCCTAAAGCATGAACCTTTTCACCAACTTATGTAAGTTGATGAGTCTTCAGAGTGGCAGCAGAAAGTTGGCTAGTTTTCTGAAAAAATAGATCAGAGAAAGCATGTCTTCTTTGTCTTCGGAAGAAATCAGTCTTCTATATTCATGGCTTCGGAAGACTTTGTCTTCTAAGCTTCGGAATACTTCATCTTTGGCTTCGGAAGATTTGGTCTTTGGCTTCGGAAGATTTTACACTTGGAGTATTTTGTTTGCAGTGTGTAAAACTTCCGAAGTAACTTCCACCGTGCACAAAGTGCATGCATGCAGGAAGCACCTTGAGTGTTTTGGATGCATCAGTCTCTTCTGTAATCCTTACAGTTTCTGTCCTCTGATAAATTAGACAACAAAATCTATGCCTTTGTGTTGTTTCTGAAATTTAAACAACCATAATCCAGAGGAAACAAAAGACCCTCTATGATTCCTTTGATTCATCACATAACAAGAATACCGATGATTCTTCAATATCTTTGCTTTGTTTATGCCAAGACTAAATTGATACAAAAGATTCAATTTGTTCTTTTATTTTGAATTGATTTTAGCTCTGAATCGATCTTTCTTCTTCTGAACCAATTTTACTTAATCGATTTATTAATGATGAACACATCTATAAGAACATACAAAATGATACTTTCGAGTGATGATTGAATGATGATCTAAACCTTTGGCTCTATGTAATTGCTTCTTCTTTGGGAAAAAAGTTCATGACCTGTGGGCCTTCTACCTCCATGTGGCATTTCTCCGTCAGAGAATCCCCCACTACTTCCTCACGTAGGAGTCTGGGTTGTGTCTCAGTCCTAGTGTGGTTGATCATCCTCTTAGACCAACTGCTACTCATCGCCTTAGTAAGCTATTACCTCACCAACTAGCTAATCAGATAAAGCCCCTCCTCAGGCGGATTCCTCCTTTTGTACCTCAGCCTATGGGGTATTAGCAGCAGTTTCCAGCTGTTGTTCCCCTCCGAGGTTCTTACACGTTACTCACCCGTCCGCCACCAGAAACACCACCTCCTGAGGACATCATTGAACAATCATCATCCAAAACAAAGAACGAAGAAGAAGATGATATGAACCCAAATCAATAGACTTTGAATTAATCGAAGAAAGGCTTCCATTTTTGTTTACATATGATCTTATATATAGTCGATGTATCCGCTACAATGTATGGATTTTGACACAAGGCCCCTTTACACTTATAAAAATTACATACTAGAAACTAAACTTTAACTTTAAACTAATTACATGTAAAGTCCTCATAACGATCGATTCCACATATTGTTGCACTTGATAATCAAATTAAGACGGATGTGTGCGTGTGTGCTAACAACGAACATTAAATAAACTCACACAGATATTATTAATAAAAAGATTACAATACCAAAGGAGTTTTATGTCGTTTAAGCTTGATCCACCCAAGGTGAGATCCCCTCGGGTGGTCTATCACACAACTCTGAGCTCTCTCACATTTAGAGCACTTTTACAATATTCAACACACATATTGAAATACAATGGAAAAACATCTAATTATGCTAAATAGAAGTTCTCGTGTGATAAGATCTTCATCAAACATCTTAGAGTTCTCGCATCCTTATAGTTCTCGCATGCTTTAAGCTTTTGCTTTTCACATGATATTGTAATTCATAAATACTGGGTCCTTACAATTTCCCTTTATGGATTATGATATAAAACTAAGTTTGAATTCAATCACACATCTTCAAGAATTATCTGATTTCCTAGCATCTTTCACTTTAGTCTTCCCCCTCAGCTGTGATCTCCTCCTATTTTTTAGCTTCATAAGGGATATAACGTTTGAATCAATATTAAAGAATTCTATCTCGATTACTTAGACGTAAGTCGTATTAGGCATATGACATAAAAATCCAACTTCCATTTCAGATTCTCGAACAACTCGATTCTTCTATTTGATGACAAGATTCTTTGACAATGAACTAGATCATTTGAAGCATTCTTCCCCTTATGTGAGATAAAATAAGCTCATATTTTTAAAGTAAGAGTACCAAACAATCTTGATTCTATACTTAATTCAACCATTCGATCAATGTCCCCATCAGTAAGATAAGATAGGCCCATATTGTCAAGTTTCAATTCATGAACAAACCAAATCAAAAATTGTAAGTATAGAATCTTGAACTTGATCAAACATCATAAAAACTTCTATTTAAGTACCAACCTTCAATTCATTCAGCTATTCCAGATTTAAGCCAAAACACTTGTCCTAAACCTTCACAAACTAACAAGTTTTCGCTTGCTGATAAAGTTCTTGCATCTTGCAGAGTTATCGTAAAAACTTAGAAATTCTCTAAGTTTTCACTAAAATGAATAAGTTCCGCTTGGCATGAAGTTTTCGCATAAGGACCAAGCAAAAACTCTCCGTGTTTTATATATTATGCAAAAAGTAATCATTGTTTTCACATACCCACATGAAAACTCAAAAGTTTTCGCAAAATACGGTTATCATTAAAGTTTTTGTATATGGGAGTTATCACGCGAAAACATCATCAAACTTGACTTTTTTAGTTTCGATCAAGTTCTGCAGTCTCAATTCTTTGAATTTCACCATCTAAATTCTAAGAAATTTAGTTCCATGGCGCAAATGATTTTTTGAACGTGTATCAAAGTCAAAAACATCGGTTTGGTTCTCGATTTCACCTTCAAATCATCAAAACAAATCAAGCCAAATATGCTAATCTTCAATCCTCAGTTTAATGTCTTAAAACTGATAATGGCAGAATGAAAATTCGTGTATCAAGAGAAACACCTTGCTCTGTTACCAAATGTAAAGTCCTCATAACAATCGATTTCACATAGTGTTGCACTTGATAATCAAATTAAAACGGATGTGTGCGTGTGTTATAACAATGAACATTCTATAAACTCAAACGGATATTATTAGAATACAAAAGCAGTTTACATCATTTAAGCTCGAATCACCCAAGCTCTATCACCCCTAGGGCACTTTACAAAATTCAACACACATATTGAAATATAAAGGAAAAATATCTATTTATACTAAATAGAAGTTCTCGCATGAGAACTTCTTATCGGGAGTTTAATTAAAGAGATAAGAGAAAGGAAACATTTCTTTTCTTTTATTTGCCTTTATCTTATTTTTTCTTCTTTCTTTCTCTTCTCTTCTCTCCACTTCCTTCTAATTTGGAAGAATTTATTTGAAGAATTGATTTTAACCTTCATTTTTCTTCCACTTCCCTTCTATTCTTTCCTTAAGTAAAATTAAGAGGACAACATTCTTACGTTCTTTTTACTTCCTTCCAATAAAAAAATTTGAAAGATAAGTGCTTTTTTCTTTCCTTCCACTTTTCTTCTTTTCTCTCATTAAATGAACTCGGGAACACAACGTAAGGGTTTGTTGGATGACACCACGCTTGAGCCACCCATCGTTTCTGTTTGGGTTGGATTAACTTTGTGGGCTCTCTGCTTGCATTCTCACCTGCATCCATGGCGGCCGAATAGATAGATCAAAGTCTCCTTATCATCACCGATGATGAGAACCTATGTTCTATATATATACATGCATTATTTTTTGTTTCATTTCACTACATTACTATTGACTAAAATCAGTAGTTGTTATTGACATAGCATAAATGATATTTTGAATTTGTCTTTCTCGGATACTTTCTAATCCTAGAATTATCTTGATTTGAGATTATTACTTAATGCAGTCTGATGATATCTTGTACGATGCAGGGTTTATCTTCATAGCTAATTCGTGCAGACGTGGCTTTCGTGGGTTTGTTTTGTTCTTGATGAAGAAGTTCATAATCTTAAATAAAATGTCACATACTTTCACCGAGAATCCGTTATTCAGTTTAAGGAGCAATACACCATTGGTCCTAGACCTTAGTTTTCAAAATTTTAAACATTTCTATCCTTAATACTAATGAACTTTAGAGTAACTCCAAGTGTTTGTTTGCTTGGGTGGAATTGATTCATAATTAATCACACTAAACATGCCAACATGGTAGTTGAATCAACAACATAACTCAGTAGACCACTCAATTTGCTTATCATTGATTAGACATTTGGATTGGTTATAGTTGGTAGTAAAGGAGCACATCTTGCTGAGATGTCAAGCATTGGTCTATCAGTTCCACGTAGGCTCACTATTTCAACTGAAACATGTGATGAACATCAACAAAATGGTACAATACTGCCTCTATGTTTGTGGGATGAGATTTCAGAAGGCTTGATCGATGACCCTTTCATATTGTTTAAGATAACTTAGACATTTAATGTCTTTTGTTTCATTTACGTGCATACTATCGGTTATCTTTTTTTTCTAGAATTTTAGCATGACTACATTTTATATAACAGTTAGTCATGTACTTTCCCAAATGCACTACTAACTATGGTTGTTGCTTCTAACAGTTTCACCTTTAATTTGTTCACATGAAAAGGTTACTGTACACCCGAACTTCAAGGAAAAATTTGAGAATGGAAACTTGCAGGTATGCCTTATGGTTTGCATAATGACATCAAATTTCATGTTGGGGTATAACTTGGTTTATGTGTTAATGAGGAAAATTTTCAATTTGTTTATGTGAAAAGGGTTTGAAATGGTGTATTTGTTGTGTCTTGCAGGTAATTTTTCATCCACTTTTTCATCATATAGTCCTTTTAAGGTGTTATAATATGTTAGTTAATAACGCTTCTTTCTTATAAAATTTGACAAGAAACTATTTTATATAGGTTGTTGAGCAAATTTGCGTATTAAAAGTTCAAACCTAACCTGCAACTTGAATCTAGATTTTAAGTGATAGATTAATGAAGGATTTTGATAAAAAAAAAAAAGATCATGCTTAATGATTTCTGCAATGTACAAATAGGTTCCAGCCCACTTCTCACTTTATATTTTCTCCATCATCTGAGATGTTAGTCATGTCTAACTCTTGCATTGTCAAAAAACACAAGAGTTGTTGGTTCAAGCCCTAATCCACACACATGAAACATACAGTTTACTGCTTAAACTCTCTTGTTGTATTTATTCACTAGGTTAGTACCCCGTGTATTACACGGGTTTAATATATAAATTATTAAATAATTAGTAAAAAAAATTTATGAATTATAAAATTATGCTTAAAGATAAAATATGATTATAATTACTTATAAATAGCTAATTTAAGTAAATAAACAATAAAATATTTCTCTTAAACTTTTGTTTTAAAAAAATTTATGGTTTGTAAATATTTTTTTTAAGTAAAATGATTTTTTTTAAAAGTTCGTTGCTTTTTTGTTTTTAAAAAGTGTGTTTTTAATTTAAAATAAATAGATTTTCAATTTATTAAATTATACATTTTTTAATTTGAAAATGGTATGAGTAATATTATTAGTATTCAATATTAGTCTTAATAATAGAGAGAAATGAGAAAGTTAGTATGATGAGGCTTACGATTGCGTCACGTATTATCTTATTTTCTTCTTATCATAGATACATTGATAGAGAAATAGAGATAGATATATAGATAGATAGGCTAGAAACACATTTATTAAACGGATTATAGTTAGTAATAAACACAAAGATTTACAGTACGATATTTTAATATAAGATATAAATTTTTATATAGGTAATAGTTCAAGAGAATAAAAGAATTATATTATTTTTTAATTCTCTTATCTAAATAGTTTCATTTTTAAATATTCGTATTAAGATTCTTTTATAAAAGAATTTATTTTTATAAAAATTTTGTTTATTAAAAACTCTGGTTTGTGATTATTTTTTTTGTTTTAATAAGATTGTTTTTAGAAAAGTTCAAATTTTTTATATATATTTTTTAAAAAGGTCGGATTTAAAATATTTTGTTTCAAAAAGATTTAGTGTTTTTAAAAATTTTATATTATATAATTTTTTTATTATTAGTTCTATTTTAATTAAAAAAATAAGATTTTTTATTTTCTTAATAAAATCTAACTTTTAAAAGATATATTGATTTTAAAAAATTTAAATGAGAGAGGGAAATATTGCAATTAATAAAATTGATATTTAATAAGAGAGAGAAAATAGTTTTAATGTTTAAATTACTATAATACCCTTTTGGAGAGAAAAATAAGGTATAATGTCTAGAAAAAAGACAAGTGGCAAAAAGGTAGGTCAAAAGAATGATATATGACTTTAAAAATCTTGCTTTATTAGAATCTATAGATATTCAAATTTACATTATGTAAGCAAAACAACTCTTGCACCTAAAAAAAGAAAAACAACCTACCCACCACTACTCCACTATTTTGACTTTAACAAAAAATTCCAACTAACCCATGACTCTTTCAACTAATAAAACATGTGATTATAACAATACTCTTCATAACCTGACAATCTGTGCCCATCAAGATTAATACAACAAGAGTACTGAGAACTAAAATCAGCTTCTTTTCACCTTGCTTGTAGATAGACGTGCTTAAAGTTTCTAATTTTATGGGAACTGATCATAAACGGTTTGATCTAAAAACATTTGTTAAAAAATATATTGTTGTTGATGAAACTTGACATAGTAAAGTGTTCGTTTGGAAAAGAACATTGTTCGTTGCAGAGCTGTTAGAAATCCTGAAGTAACGACATCCGTAAGTCAGTTTCAGATAAACAGAATAATTTTACATGCTTTGTATCCATCTTATCTCTTATTAGTTTGGTCTAATAGTAGCTCTATTATTGGTTTTAAGTTATTTGCACATTTGTTGAGGGAGACTAAAATTTATCATATAATCTTTGTACGGTTTTGGAGTTTTATAATCTCCGTTTTGACCAAGCCATGCTAAACTTGGATGTAGTTTCATGAATTTGCTTTTTCTTTTAAAAAATTTCATGTTGCATAAAAGCAATGCATGGTTTGTAAGATGATGTAGTTCTTATAACTGAAACTTAAAGTGTGTTTCATTCCTTACTTAGAAGTTGATCATGAGCTGTAATTGAGTTTTTACTTATACAAACCAATATGAGTAACTAAGTACTGAGCAGAACTAGTATAATTAGTGTAGATTGTTTTAACTGTGACGTTGACAATGTTTTATGCAACATTTGGTTATGTTAGTTATTGTTGGAATTAAACGTTTGCATTACTTAGGATCTACAATATTATATTAGCTATGTCATAGTTATTAAGTTGTGGGTCAAACTTGTAAATAGAATGTTTAATAAGTATGTTCATGTAAATATTGTATATATGTCGGTTAGATAAAGGATATAGACGGTTGCGGAAAAAACCGCCGTCATAAGTATAAATACTGTGGAATTCGATGTCAATTGTAATGCAATTGTCATTCAGTGAAATCCTTTGTATTTTGTGTATATATACTAGTGTGTTATTGAGTTGTATTCAAATTCAACAATTATTGTTATTTTATTAGCTAAATAACTCATAGGTAAATATTAGGATTAAAATATCGACATTTATGGAAAGATTGAGTAAATAGTATCATCCAAACAATGAGATATCACATATAAACAAAGTTTAGTTTGACTCTCCACTCTATGTCCACTTAATTCCAACTGTAATCAATCATCCATATATACTTAAACACCGCTTCAGTTTCGAATTCTATATAGAAAACTGTACTAATGTATACATGTACAACATATGGTTTATGTTAGCTACTATAATATTATACTTTTTGATAAATAACTCAAATGTAAAGCAGAGAGATATCACATATAAACAAAGTTTTAGTTTCACTCTGTAGTCGCGTCAGCTTTTGATTATGCAAATTAGTAGAGATTATGACCATTCATGGTACATTAGAGAAAAAATTATAGCACAATTCATTAGCATATCACACTGCAGACCAAACACATGTAATAACATCACCAGAAAACGAAGCCGCACAATCTAAGTAAATCTCCATGCAGATTACCTAAACTTGCACAAGGTCTATACACATATGTTTGGCTTTTAAAAATCTCACGTTGGTAACTGCCTTTTTCTCCCGTGGGAAAGTTTTGTATCTAAATAAGAATGACTATAGCTTATAGGACCGGTGTAAACATTTTTTTCGGTTGCTCTACATATAACCTACTAACGTAGTTTCAGCCGCGTAGCGCGGGGTAGAACCAGTAGTTATATACATTAATCGCTTTGTTATCATTTGGGTAGCAACTAAACAACTCTTATTTGAAGAGTACTATATATTAAAACTAGGTTAAATACTCGTGTGATACAAGTGTTGAAAATATAAAACCTATATAATTCATAAATGCATAAATATTTCATATGATTAAGTTACGCATTACATAAACAATAAAAAATAAAAAGTTATATTCTTAAATTATATATATTCGAATAATTTTTTAGATAATATAACGTATAATTGACACGTGTAAAATAAAAAAATAGTGGTCTTAAATTAACATTAACCCGAAATATATAGATATATCAATAAATGTTTTCTTTAATTTTATTTCAATTAAATCTTATTTGTCTATAAAAGTATGTATAATTCAAAATAACATATGATTACACAATTTAGTTGATAATATAAAAAAATTAAATTAAAAACAAAATGAATTATTAATTTAGTTTCTTAAAATAAAAAACTTGACTAAAATAATATGTTATTTTAAACGGTAAATTTTTTTTGAGGAGTAATAGAAAAATGTCATGTAACATCCTAGTTACTATTTTATTATATACTATAGATAGATATAAATAATACATAATATAAAACTAGCTGTTAAACCCGCACGTTGCGCGGGCTGTTAAAGTTTATAAAGTCCTATTTTTTGAAGCTTTGTATGTTAGTATTCACCTCATGGTTTCTGCAACTCGAATTTAAAAACTATTCGCAACGAAAATTGATATAAATAAACACGTTGTAATGATAAATTCAGATTTCATCAAACATCATATTTTAAAATTTGTTCATGGGGAGTTGATAAGCATCATATTTTTAAAATTTATTCCTGGGCAACTATACTTAGTTATTTTTATTTTATTTATTTGGTAATATTTTTCTATTTCAACAAATAAATTACTATTACTACAGAAAATAAATCAACTATAAATTTCTAATTATTTTATTTGAACTTGTAATTGTTTTAATTTAAATTTCCAGTAGCTGCTTAAATATTTTTTATATTCAAGAATTTTTATGAATTTTTTTAAGTTAATTAATATTCAATGATCATTTTCAGAAGAAATTTAATGAGGATGTTGTATCTTTAAATAAATGCTTACAGGGAACAAAAAGATAAAAGAATAAATCTAATAAGGATGTTATGTCCTTAAATATATGCTTACAGAAAATAAAAAGACCAAAAAGCTCTTGGTGGGTTTTGAACCAAAGACAATTGAAATAATCCACGTAGCCCTTGCCAACCCATCTACCATTATTATTATATTATATATTAAAAAACAACTTCACTACTACAGAATAATAAATAATCCATGGGCATGATGGTAATTTCCTCTCACTTGTAAGACGCGCCCGTTTGCCTCCCCCTCCAATCCGTTCCGATCGCCTTCAGCCTCCCCCACCGGAGGTCCATTTCACCTCCCACGTCCCTTGTCAAGGCGTGGCCGTTTCACAACGCATTCGTCATCGGCCGTTTCCACTGCATTGAATTCCATGGTCGCCCTAGAGGTTCAAAGAAATGCGCCTTTAATACCAGTAGTAAAGGCTCATTCAATGCCATCAGGACCCATTCGGTTCCAAGCATCAGTAGCAGATGGTTTCCCCTCCATTCAATCATCGATTCATTCAATCGGCTCAAGTCCACTACTGCTTATTAAAGGCCTTACTTGGAGTCAAATTTTACCACAATTCCATCTTCATCTGCTTCTTGAAATCCAGGTATGTGCTGATGATTCCCTAATTGTGATCCCTCTTTGAGTAAACCCTTGATTTCATTCCATCTTCACTTGTTTGAATTTAGTTTTGTTCTAGCGATGTGCTTTTTGGTCTTCATGGTTATAACTTTTAGTTTGATTAAGTAATTTCAGTTCCTTGCTTCTTAGGTTTCATAAAATTCAATCCTCATCAACGGTAATTTCTACATGCAAAAGCATTATGTTCTTGTTTCCTGTTCTATAATTTGAAGTTTAAAAGGCTGTTGGTTGATTACTTCATTACGTTACATCTTTTACCTTTAACCCGCACAAGAACAAGACCAAGTGACCAAAACTGAGATTGACGATTTAATTCAAGTAAATGTTCAATGTTAAAATCGACACTTTGAAACAGGTAAACAAATACTTCAAGGCAGCCACACTTCCAAGCAAGCAAATGCATCAACTCATAAACTTAAGGCTACAAGCTTAATTCAAGGTGTGTCTTCGTGTTCTTTGAATTCTCTCTCAGGTCAAGCTTCAATTCCAGTTATCTTATTCGTACATGCTCTTGAATTGATTTGTTTTCTGTCGATGTAACAGTGAGCTTGTATTGTTTTATGAAAATGATCCTTTCAAAATTTAAAAGATTTAGTTCCACACCAGCCTCTATCACATTAGAAACGCCTGTTAATTTACACATCTACGAGCATATACGCGTTGCTTGCATTGCTTTCTTGTTCTACTTGTGGGACTAATCAAACGCACACGATGATTAATAAATGAAGAAATTAACTTTCCTATCAATGTGTTTGGTCTGTTATTGACAAACGTATAGCACTCTGGTTAATTCATTTTATTCTTGCATTGCTTTCATGTGTTACTGTAGCTCTCGATGCCTATTTTCCTTGCATGCTTGAGTTTCTACATATCAAATTCCATCTTTGGGAGTTCCTTGGTGTTTGAAATAGTGTTCTTCTTAGAAATTTTACTCTCATTCTAGAGTTCAGCATGAAAATAGCACAACATCCGAGGTTTGCAATGCTTTGAATTTGCTTGATAAGTCATTCTTTTTTTAATACACTGATATAATCCATCTAATTTCTTTTAAATGTGAAGAATGGCATGGTTGTCTTTTTGTCCATCAAAAGTATTTTTATCAATAATGTTTTGGGTTTTTTATTGGCTACAAGATTGTTAAAGTTGTTCAGGACCAACATAGATTTTATTGCGAGATTGTTATGGTTTAATTGTTAGCCACTTATATACTATAGTGTATATAAGATGATTTTAAGATCCATTAAATAAGTAATTATGTTTTCAGGACTTCTTTAGTGGATACTTTTGCTTTTCAGCATGAAGTTGTCTGGGCTTAGTCATGACTATTAGTTTGTTCTACAAGTTTAGAAGCAACTGCAAGTAGCATATGACACTGCAAGTTAAGTGTAATTAATTGTCTTTTTTACTCCTAGGTTCACTCTCAATACAAAATTCTTTCCTGTTCTAGATGTGTTAGAAGAAGTATCTAGACTATGTAGGTTTCAAGCTATTGCTTCATGTGTTGATTATAATAGTAAAGATGTGCAACATCCTATTTATAATATTCATAATTCATGTCATGGAAAAACTAAAGTACCCTCCTGCTCTATTTGTTTCTTTTAACAAAATTTTTGGGTAAAAGTTTCTTTTAATAATATTTTAGTTTTGATGGGCAAAATATGCATGTTGGGTAACTCATTGACATCCAGAAGTTGAGGTGTTGAGTACATCTAAGTGCTCTAAGATTAACTAGCCAAATTGAAGACTTGGGAAGATCGGTCGTTAAACTTAAAAAAAATAGATCTTTTTAAGTGCTTCACCTTAGATATAAATGGACATGTTAGTATTTTCTAGCTGTACTAGGATGCAATGATGATAAGGTGGAAGGGTTGATTCGCATAAGGTCTGACCATCTTAGCTAACATGCCATGGCATATTGGCCCTTCTATTGCATGCGTCATGTGTATTGTCAGCTTTATCGCATGACGCCAATTTGAGCATTGTCAATATTTGTGTTCAGGGACATAACATAGTTGTTTTGAATCCTTTAATATATATGATTTGATTGTAGTATATTTTAAAGGAACCCACTGGCATTGACAATTGCATGGTTCAACAACTTGATGGATCTAAAATGAGTGAGGTTGGTACAAGCATAAGGTGTACCCTCGAAGTTTAAATTGATTTGCTTTCTTGCATAAATTTTAACATTAATCATACTTGTGCATAACTTTGTTCTTTAGCTTGAAACTAATGCCATTCGAGCAGTGTCCCTATTATTTCACAATAGGGACTATCTATATATTCCATCCTTTTTTGCCATCTAAATGTGAAATAATAATTATGTTTAATGTACTAATTTTTGAACTTCATCAATTGGTTTAATATACCAATTGCAAGAATTTGTGACCAGCTTTATGAACTTTCGTGGCTTACGTACAACTGAAGAGAAATATCATCAACTTCAGTCACAATTTCTTGACGTTAGTTGTCTACTTTTAAAGCCTTTGACAATAATTCTTTGTATTTAGCCCTTTTATTACATCACATAGTCATAATTAGCTATGCTTAATTGATTTGTGACATATGCCACTGCTCCATCATTTATGCTTGATTTATTGATTTCCATTTAATGCTTTGTAAGCACAGGTAATTGATGCTATAGGATAGAAATCATAGGCCATTTTCCCATTAGGTCCATGCTTCAAAAGCTGAAAACAGTCCATTCAGGTTTCAATTGAATGTATTAACCTGCACACACAACACTTTTTAAGCTTTATACTTTAAGTACACATTAACTTGATTTCTTTTTAGGTGGTGTTTTAAGGATTATTATTATTATTAATGTCATAATTTTGTTTTGTTTAACATGTAGTTCTTGCTCATAGCATTTAGGGTTTCAAGCAGTATATGGTTACTAGAGTTGTCTGAAGTGGAGAACGTAAGATTTAATTTTGTTCAAGCATGATAACTCTTATAACTGATCTGCATGAACTTCAGTGAATCAAGTTAAAACTTTTTGTTGAATTGGCATCCTAAGTTCATTAAGAGTAAAAAAATGGAGTATATATGTAATGAAACACAAAACCATCAGCCAATCTCAAGTTCACAACAATGATTTAGCTTATATTATCACTAAAGCTTGCAATCAGAGTATGTTTTATGCTTACATTTTAAATTTAACTTTATGATCAATTTAGTTATGGCATGAGTTTTCCAGCCAAACTTTGATTTAACTATGTTGAGTTATATTCACCGGATTTTGGTTCTTGAGGTACATAAGGTGGAATTTTGAAATAAGTATGATCTCCTTTATTAACAGTATTTAACAGTATTGGTATTGAAAATGCATAGTTTTCTGACCAACATCGATTCACTTTATTTCCTTGTTAAGAGAATGCAATGTTTTGTAACTAATTCCAGTTTTTGAGATTGTTATCACTGAAACTTTGCATTTTTGTCTATAAAATTTATAGTTTCAGTCATCTTTTTTGTTATTGATAAAGATCTTTATGCCCATCCATCCTAGACAGGTGTGTAAACTCTGTTCAAAATGTGATTTTTATATCAATTTAGAAGTTATGATTGTTAAAAATATGGGATTTGGGTGTTTGATGCATAAAGTTTGAAGTTTCGATGAATTGGTGTTTGATGCACTAAGTTTGAAGTTTCGATGAATTGGTGTTTGATGCATAAAGATTAGGTTGATTACATGTTTATTTGCTTTTAGTTTGCAAAGTCTATTTTTGTATGGCTTATAATTTAAAAGTGTTCGTTGAACTAACGGATTTAAGATTCTTAAAGTTGAATATTACACATATAATTTCAATTCAGTAACTTTAGTAATATAATGCACTAACAGTAGGAGACTTAATTCATACACAGACTATCATATCTTGCTTCTTCCAACCCAAATTCAACTAATCACAATCATATACACCATTTTTTATTTTTTAAAGTATGTATAAGATTTTATAATGATAATTTTATGTGTATTTAAATAAAGTATTGATGCTTTGTTAAGCCTTGGAAGAAAGGCTATCACTTTGTTTCTTTCTCTACATGATATAATTCAAGTTAAGCTTGTGGCAATTGCATCGACTAATTTCACAACCGCACCCGCCGCAACGCGCGGGCATTTCCACTATATATATATATATATATATATGGATACAAGAGGAATAACCTTTCTTAACAACCTTGATATATTGAAAGAACCTTTTCTTAGCATCTTTGATATATTGAAAGATGATTATAACATTAAGGTTAGAATTATAAGATTGTGAAGGCAACCTTTGTTAAAACTTGAAACTTACTTGATGCAAATGATACTGATTGATGAGATGGTATTTCTAATGTATTACTTTTTTCTAAACATTAAATATGTCTGTTATTATTTGTACATATCTTAACTACTATATAAAGCATATTAGATGGGTAAAATTGGAATTTCACTATTCTTTGTAAGACGCGTCTCTTCCCCTTCACCCGCTGCCATTTGCCGTCCTCTCCCCCTTACCGCCACTTCAATGCATCATTATTGCCTCAATGCCGCCTTCATTGCATCGGCTGTATATCCTCACTCCTTTAATGGCATCGGCCGTTACATGGGTCTCATTCAATCCGTCGATTTCAAGTCCCGTACCTTATAACCCCTCCACCCATCAGTTATCTCCGTTCAACAAGCAACATCGACATGTCCAGGTACCTTTCTTCTCCCTTCTTTATTATTCTTCTCTGTTTGAAATTGGACTACAAGTTTGACAATTTCTTCAAAATTTGCAAAAACCAAGGGTTTTCGCATTGCAATTTCACCATCCACATTCATAGAGCCCATGCCAGGTGCACGGTTTCAAGTTTATTTTTTTATGGTGTTTGTTATTAGGATCATACAGTGTGTTAGGGTTTTCAGATTACTTGCTTGATGGATTGTTCTGAGGTTGTTGGAATTTCCAATGATTAACTATATTGCCCACCATTTCTTTCAATATTCTGCTCTAAACACACTTAGATACGAACTACTAAACATTGCTGATAATTGTATTACAATAAAATGAGTGACAAGCAATGATAGCCATATGTCACGGAGTGATTTCCTAACTCTCGTGCGGCACTTAGATTTGATCTAAGTTCAGCCTTTTGTGACCCAAACGATGTAGCGATTCAAGTTATAATGCGGAAGCGTTTGCAAGCTCGTAATACAAACGACTTTGTATTGCTTACAAGATTGCTTACAAGAGTGCTTTACAAGAGTATCACACTAGACTTGTATGAGTTTTGGGTGGTTACAAATGAGAAGACTATCTCCTATTTATACTTGTAGCATGAATCTAGATATTTCTAATCTAGATTATTCTAATCTAAAAATCTAAGATATTTACTAATCTAAATATCTAAGATATTTACTAATCTAATATCTAGATATTTCTTTGGTTAATATCTAGATATTTTACATGGTTAATATCTAGCTTTTCTAGATTTGTTTGGGCTGTTCCGGAGTCATCCGAATGGCCCTGGATGCCTCCATATGTTTCCGAGAACGTTCGGAATCCGAGTAACGCGACTTGATTTTAGGCGGGTCGTGACATTCTCCCCCACCTAAACCCACGACGTCCTCGTCGTGTTTCTTGCATGACCCTCGGCTTGTTCTCATGAGTTGCAAGATGGATATTGTTTTACCGTGATGGCTTGACTCCATCATTGCTGTGTGCACTTGATTGCCCTTAACAATGTATAGTGTGTTTAGAAAAGCTGCTGGAACGGCTTTTGCTTTTCTAAAAAAGTCCATCCCGAGCACGATCTTGTAGTCGCTTAGAGGTGCTATCGAGAAGTCAATTTTACCTTGCCATGTCCCGATCTTTGTCTTGACGGCCCATGACATTCCCTCGATAGCTTTAGTGTTGCCATTGGCGTCTTTGAGGAGTCCATCTTGTGTGGATATCCTTAGGCCGAGTCTCTTAGTCTCTTCTCGCGTCATGAAATTGTGACTTGCTCCTGTATCGACCAGTGCTTTTGCAAGTTGTCCATTTACTTCCAAGTTCACAAACCGAAGTCCTTTCGTCTTCGTGTTCATGATGCTGCCCTGTTTCTCCGTGGGGCACGACTTAGCTAACTTTAACGGTTTCCCTTCATGTACCGTTAAGCCGTTTAAGAGTTGTAGTTGCATTGCCCCAAGGCGAACCTCATTGTCTTCTTGGGATGCATCATCAGTTCTGGCCACCATGGCCTGAAGACTTTGTTTTTTTGGGCAGTCCCGAGCATTATGCGGTCCATCACATAAAAAACAAAATTTCGTAGGACGCCTTTCGTTGTCGTATCGTGGTGGTCTTCTTGTGTCCACCTTCCGATCATAATTGGGCTTAACTCCCCCACCTTTCTCGTCATCTCTTTCCTCATTCATGGGCCTATATGGTCGTTTTTCTTTATGATCGATCAAGCTTTCGGCTATTGCAATAGCTGAAGCAAGATCTTGAACACTTCGTCTCTCCAACTCTATCTTGGCCCATGATTGCAAACCATCGAGGAAGTAGAAAAGGGAGTCTTTATCCGATAAGTCTGGGATCTCAAGGACAAGTGTAGTAAATTCCTTAACATAATCCATGACGGTCCCGGTCTGTTTGAGCTTTCGAAGTCGACTTCGTGCTTCATGCTCAGCATTTACTGGATAAAATTGTCTTTTGTGTTCTTGGATGAACTCAGCCCAAGTTTTTATTGTGCACGTACCTCGTTCTATGTCCATGCTTCGACGTCTCCACCACAGGGCTGTTGTATCTTTGAGATACATAGTGGCTGTCTTGATTTTAGTGGCGTCATCGAGGATTTGTACCCCTCCTATGTATTGCTCCATTTCCCAAATGAAGTCATCAACCGCCCGAGCTTCTCGTTTGCCCAAAAACGGTGATGGTTTGGGAATTTCGACTCTTGGTGTAAAGTTTACGATGTTACCTCCAGTCGCTATCATGGCTTTGTTGCAATCAACAACTTTAGCTTCCAAGCCCATTAGACTTCGATGCATGTCGCTTGACAGCTCATCCATGTCCTTTTGCAGCTTGGTCGTGACGTCCTTGATTGCATCTTTGATCATCATCTTTACTTCGTCTCGAAGTAGCTCCATAGCAGCCTTGAGTCCTTCTCGGAGTTCACTGAAATCTTCTTCTAATGCATCCAAGCGTTGGAGACAGATGTCGACTTGCGATCCTGTTTCGACAAGGCCTGCCTCCAGGTCACTAACTCGTTTTTCCAAAGTACGATCCTTGGACATACCTCGTTCCTTCTTTGATCCCTTTTGGGATTCATCTTGACTTCGTTTATCTTCAACAATTGCACTTTTGCTAGTTTCGGTTGCCATCCCAAATGAACCGACGTTGCTCTGATACCACTTGTCACGGAGTGATTTCCTAACTCTCGTGCGCACTTAGATTTGATCTAAGTTCAGCCTTTTGTGACCCAAACGATGTAGCGATTCAAGTTATAATGCGGAAGCGTTTGCAAGCTCGTAATACAAACGACTTTGTATTGCTTACAAGATTGCTTACAAGAGTGCTTTACAAGAGTATCACACTAGACTTGTATGAGTTTTGGGTGGTTACAAATGAGGAGACTATCTTCTATTTATACTTGTAGCATGAATCTAGATATTTCTAATCTAGATTATTCTAATCTAAATATCTAAGATATTTACTAATCTAAATATCTAAGATATTTACTAATCTAATATCTAGATATTTCTTTGGTTAATTTCTAGATATTTTACATGGTTAATATCTAGTTTTTCTAGATTTGTTTGGGCTGTTCCGGAGTCATCCGAATGGCCCTGGATGCCTCCATATGTTTCCGAGAACGTTCGGAATCCGAGTAACGCGACTTGATTTTAGGCTGGTCGTGACACATAGCTAAGTTACCCTATGACAAGAGGAAGATTTACGTAACAGCAGGTTGCACTATCCTAAGTATCCTACATTGGATAGGTAATGTGTTATAAAAGAAATTGGTCTGTATGACTTAACAAAACACAAACAACCATAGAAACAACACTCTAGCAAAGCTTATTAACAAAACTCTATAAAATTACCATTCTAGAGCATATGACCAGTTGCAGTTGTGCTAGAGACTCCAGCAAGCACTCGCGCTGTATTTCACTGCCCTAACAACACTCCCTGATGTATGACTTAACAAACACAGTACATAATAATGAAGGACATAAGTGACATTACACAACATTTTACCCATTTGACCCGAACACACCCAAATCCCAATCATCTTTAATGTCTATTTTCTTATCTTTTTTGTAAAATTAAATTCACACAACTCAAGAGCAAAATCATAAACTTCAGAAAGCTAATCAAAACAATAACCAAAACCATCTTAACCTAAATAGCAAAGCAAGATCACATATTTGAAATCCCACCCATTTCACCTATGAATATATAAATAACCAAATGGAGCAAAACTAATGCACATGGTAATGAGGTGATGCAGGGTTAAAATTAACAATTCTAATTTTTGGAAGTGGACAACAAAGTGTGTGCAGGTCTACAAATCTGACCCCTTTCAAATTACATTATACACCAGTCATACCAATATGTTATGATAATGAATTGCCCAAAAAGGACCTAATGACCCAAATGAACTCCACTGGTTTTGAGTTCCAGGAGCAACACTAGGCTTATTTCAATTAGATAGGCTAGCACTTTCATATGTATGTGATCTTCATTGATTTGTTTTGCTCTTTGTTAGAGATGACAGTTGATGGTTAAGTTGATATTTTAGACCAAGCAGTAAAGCATTATCTTTTTTTTGACCTCAAAGCATGCAATGATATTCTTACTTGCAAACTTGTACTTTCATGTGGTTATAAGACTTATCATGATTAAAGCTTTTTTCTATTGCAAAGAAGTCATAAGATCCAACATCACAAAAAAGCAAACCCCTCTTTTCATGGTATTAGTAAGGCTTGAGTTCTTGATTTCCATGTAT
This sequence comes from Flaveria robusta, assembly GCA_025506415.1. Taxonomy (NCBI): domain Eukaryota; kingdom Viridiplantae; phylum Streptophyta; class Magnoliopsida; order Asterales; family Asteraceae; genus Flaveria; species Flaveria robusta. The sequence goes on from CM046471.1 coordinate 18,072,111, forward strand.
TTCTTGAACATTTAAAGTTTTGAAACATTGTGATTGTTATTTTTGGTTTAATTGTGTAATTTGGGCTTATTTCTTAACTCTCCTTTGATGTGAGCATGATATGTGGCTTTTGTGAAGGACATGGGATAAGGTATCACAAAAGAAAACGGTTTGTGAGCTTGATTAAGAAATTAAAATTATGGTAATGATATCACTCAATAAATATTTATGGTCATTCAATACATCTTTTTTTCACCAGTTTTGTTAATAATTAGCAGACGAAGAAGTGATACTAGGCTCAAAAAGTTTTTTTTCCAACCACCAAATATGACAACACGATGCACCGGTATAACGAGCCTGTATATTTTTTCCTTGTGTAAATGCCAAAGACTGCATTTATCTGATATATATAGTTTTGTTAAACAATTCCAGTTGTGACTTGTGATAAATGCAGGTTTTTGAAAAGATTTCCAAGCAAAATTTTACATTTAAAAATATATGTTATTTTGTATATGTCGTATATGTGCATTTTTGAACAAGTTGGTTGATAGCAGTAAGCCCGAATACACCGATTCAAACGTAACAATCCAATAAACGGATAGATCTAAGGCTCGTTTCGGATACAGATTCACCACCGAAACGAACGATAGGGCTGCGATGTCAACCGAAGATACAGATACACCACTCCGGTTAAGCAATCGTGTCTAAGAACACCGCTCAATTTGCCAAGATTGAACTAGCAAAGACAAATTAATTTAAATCTCACACTCAAGAGATAAATCAACACAAAAAAATACTCATAATTTCACCCCCACCATAATACAAAAACTGACGTACTTAAAGAAGTTTTCCACTAACCTACGACCTATAATCTAGGGACACTAGAAATTATTGTACAACTTACTAAACATGGGGAACAACTAACAAAAGCATGACTAAACAAAAATAGTTACAATGAAAACAAAACATTAAAAATATAATAAATATTAATAGTGGTGGAGAACGTGGTTTGGAGCTCCAATTTGAAACCTTTACCAACCGATTGCTATCATTGGTGTATTAGTTTCATAAGACATTCATACTCATTCTTCTCCTTAAAATCATTACATACTAAGACTTTTAGACTTTCATGGCGGATTCTTTGCCCTTTAAGATGTGTTAACTTCTTTATTTTAGGACATTTAAATGTTTCTTTAGTTGTTGACAAAACTTTCATCTACTGTTCATATTGATCATGCTTAATAAAATAAATACATTTTTAGAAAAGGTAGATATTGTTTTTATAAATATTTGTGTCTACACTTCTTGTTCTTATACTTTGACTACCATACAATTCGATTTCTATCTCTTAATTGTGACGTATTACCATTTCATTTGATTATCGTTCCAGATGTTTATATGGCTTTTTGTCGTGAAATTGGCTTCATAGGATTCTCTTATTTGGATTTCAGTTTGATGACCTCAGATACAATTTATCAAATTATTAACAACTTTTTCCAAATATTAGGAGTATGAGAAATTATTTGTTTGTTTAATCTTTTCAGGACACTTTGGTTCTTATCATGAGCTGTATTGGTTAAGTGTGATTAATATAGAGAATCAAGTGTGCATGTTAATGGATAATAGCAGTCAATTTCAACAATAAAATTATGAAAATTGCAACTGTTAGGAAAATTTTAAAACAAAATTATGAAAGGTTTTCAAAATAGATATTTAGTCAAGCTAAACATGATTCAAATGTGCAGGATTATGGAAAATGATATTTAGAAACAAACACATTTATAAAAAAAGTTAATATGAAAAGAGTTTAGACGGCTTTATGATTAATTGAAACTGCAGGGCAGGAAAGCTTTGATTGTCTTGATCTTTTTCTTTGTGTAAAGGGATTACAAGTACGATTTCTACACCATGTCAAGCAAAGTTTTGAAGCCTGCATTTTAAGGATCTGGTCAAAAAATGTATCCTTACTGAGTATCTTACTTTTGTTTTATAAAGATTGTTCATCCATTTGATATTATTTATTTACTTCCATTACAAATAGGAAAGAACTAATGATTTCTTAACACATGCATGTATGGTTTAGTTGCTTTTATTGTGTAATTTGTAGAATTGTTTTTCTATTAACTCATTTTAGAGGGATTGAAATATGGTTAACGAAAATTTCATGCTTTACACGTGTCACAATTTGATTGTGGTAGATTCAACTTTGGTGATTCATACATCATCTTAAAAGTGCATATGACTATCCAAATGTTCTTTTTATTTTCTTTTGTCTTCTTATATCTTAAGGGGATTACTATATTTCAATGATTTGTGTATTTGCATACTGCTGGCAAGGTAGGTGCATATAAGTATGATATACAATTATGTTTGGGCAAAGATACTTGCCAGGTATTGCTTGCTATTTGTTTGTGTTTTTGCTTCTTCTTATGATTCTTTTGCAGGTGTATTTATAATATATAGTCCCATAAATGCCCTCACATTATGATCTGAATTAGAATGAAGCTGGAACGACATCTATAACATTTGTTGAGCTTGATGCAATTCTTGACAGTCGTGCACTATAATATCAAGAACTTTAAAGTCATGAATCTAATAGATTTTTGTCATATTTTAAACCATGTTTAATGCGACTAGAGAAGTTTTTTTTTAACTTGATAAATGTATTTTTTTAAGTAACCAATAATAATAGTAGTGAGAAACAATAAAATTCTAAAACTACACTATTATACTAACTATTTTAACAACTAAACCATTTTAATAAATTATAATAAATATTCTAACAACTAAACCATTTTAATAAATAAGTTTTTCAAGTACACCAATTTGTCATGATGTAGATATTCCTACTCCAATTGTTTGCATTGATAAGATTCAAACCCATCTGTACAAGTCAGCTTCAGTGATTGTTTTGGTTCCCTTATTGATCCAGTAATTGATAACCAAATCACTAGTCATTTATTACTTTTTAAATTTCATTATTTATTTGGGCCACTCTTCTTGTTAAGGTTGGCTTCACATCACTTATTCACTTTACTGTAATTTTGATGTGGTCCTCCATCTATAACTAAATGCATCTAAGTTTCTAAAGTGGGAATTTAAGGAAATTTGGCAAACTGCACAGGGTTATACGCAGAGTTTTGGTAGGTATAGACTACATCCTTGCCTCACAAGAGAAAACCCGTAGCTTCATATTTTCTATGTTTAATTTATCTTTGGTTTTCATCAACATAAAAGTATTAGCAAAAGAAGAACAATATGTTCAATTATAGAGTACAAGTTTCTTTTCTATATACATGACCGGACATTTAGATTTACATGTGATGCATCTAATTGTTATGATAAAACTTGTAATTACAGGATGAATTGGTCAGTTGGTTTAGGTGGGTTTGCTTTACTTTGTTATCAGTACTAGAAGAACGATTTTAAACCCGAGAAAACGTGAGTTTTTATCAACCATCTAATTTATATTTAAATTTCATTATTTTGCTATATTGAATCAATATTTAGCACATTTTTCCTATTTATCAAAATAACATTTTAAATGTTTTAATATTTTCTTGGTTATAGTAGTTAATAAATTAAATTAAAAAATAGACGTTTTTATTTGCTTATGTGTTTCTTGACGCTTTTTATGATGACACTTTCTTTACGATTTCCAAATACAGCATAACGTTAATTTTCTATCCATGTTTTGATGCTTAAAACCGATTAGCCTTTTCTTATTTTTAAATGATTCCTTATAAAATTCTGAATATGTCCTGAAGTTTTACTTTTATCAACACTATGATACAATTTTTTTTAAACGAAAATACTAATGTACGGAAACTAACTTTATAAATTTTAACACCCCGCTGCAACGCGCGGGAATACCCACTAGTTTTTATAAAATGTATTTAAAACCCAAATTGTAATTAGGATTAACAACAAAGTTTTATATATTTGCTTTATGACCACAAAAGTTTATTTTTTTGTGTTTTTGGGTTCAAACATTAGTATCGGTATTCGATATTTCGGAACCGGTATCGGTATACGCTTTTGTGGTTTCCGATAAGCCGACCCGACAACGAAGAAAGTCACGGTAGCGTAAGACAATGGAAAACAACCAAACTTCCGTACGCGTAACGTAGGTGAAGTTTGTTTTTTGACCACAAACGTTTATTTTTTTGTGTTTTTGACGTCAAACATTAGTATCGGTATTCGGTATTTAATCGAACTGGTGTATACGCTTTTGTGGTTTCCGATGAGCCAACCCGACAACGAAGAAAGTCACGATCGCGTAAGACAGAGAAAAACAACCAAACTCCCGCGCGCGTAGCGCGGGTTAAAACACTAGTATATATTAAAAAGCAACTTCAATGCTACAGTGAAGTTTGCTTTTTAATATATTGGCCACACAATTATGTAAAATGCATTTAGAAGTTTGTGTTTTTATATATTGACCACATATTTTTATAAAATGTATTTAAAACCCAAATTCTAATTAGGATTAACAACAAAGTTTTATATTTTTACTTTTTGACACAAAAGTTTACTTTTTTTGTTTTTCGGTTCAAACATTAGAATCGGTATTCGATATTATCGGAACCGGTATCGGTATACGCTTTTGTGGTTTCCGATAAGCCAACCCGACAACGAAGAAAGTCTCGGTAGCGTAAGACAAAGGAAAACAACCAAACTTCCGTACGCGTAACGCAGGTGAAGTTTGCTTTTTGACCACAAACGTTTATTTTTTTTGTGTTTTTGACGTCAAACATTAGTATCGGTATTCGGTATTTAATCGAACTGGTGTATACGCTTTTGTGGTTTCCGATGAGCTAACCCGACAACGAAGAAAGTCACGATCGCGTAAGACAGAGAAAAACAACCAAACTCCAGCGCGTAGCGCTGGTTAAAACACTAGTATATATTAAAAAGCAACTTCACTGCTATAGTGAAGTTTGCTTTTTAATATATTGGCCACACAATTATGTAAAATGCATTTAGAAGTTTGTGTTTTTATATATTGACCACATATTTTTACAAAATGTATTTAAAATCCAAATTTTAATTAGGACTACCATCAAAGTTTTATATTTTTTCTTTTTGACACAAAAGTTTATTTTTTTTGTTCTTGGGTTCAAACATTAGTATCGGTATTCGATATTATCGGAACCGGTATCGGTATACGCTTTTGTGGTTTCCGATAAGCCGACCCGACAACGAAGAAAGTCACGGTAGCGTAAGACAAAGGAAGACAACCAAACTTCCGCACGCGTAACGTAGGTGAAGTTTGCTTTTTGACCACAAACGTTTATTTTTTTGTGTTTTTGACGTCAAACATTAGTATCGGTATTCGGTATTTAATCGAACTGGTATCGGCATACGCTTTTCTGGTTTCCGATGAGCCAACCCGACAACGAAGAAAGTCACGGTCGCGTAAGACAGAGAAAAACAACCAAACTCCCGCGCGCGTTGCGCGGGTTAAAACACTAGTTCAAATTATTTAACATAGGGAATTTTTTGTTATTTTAACTTAGATAAAAATTGATATTAAAAAAATAATTTGTTCACTGTAACAACCGACATATAGTTTTAATATTATATAATAAATGCGTTTGGGTTTGATTTATTGTATTTGACATAAATAAATGTATATAATATATTATTCATCCTATTAAACAATCAACCTTAAATCCTTTAATTCGCCAACGTGAGAAGATTTGCACCTTTATAAAAGCATCTTCTCTATGGTATATGCGTTTATATATAACAAGGTAACATAGCTCTTGTTGACTTATAACATACAATCAATCACTTTTTCATGAAAAATTGAGATAGTCAAAAGATACCATATACAGCCATAACTAAATGAGGTATACTCTATTCATATGCAAATTATTGATGAAGTCTGGTGAGGACATGATGTAGATAAAACTTATGTTTATTACATAGGATAGAGAGTGTGCTTTAAAAAGGATGAAATATACAAATACCTTTTATCACATGCCCCTATCTAGAATGAGATATCTAAACCATAAAACTTGTCTCTAGTTATACTGTCTAGAATTTGACTCATTTTTTCAGTCAAATGGTTGGTCCAATCTCCAACTTTACCTTCCCTAAAGAAAGCTTCACGAGGTAAACCCTCACGTATAGTCCCGTGCTTATTAGAATCACTTAAACATTTGAAACTACACAGACTCACAATCTCTTGCACCACACCTTTAGCCTCTTCCTCTTCCGTGAAAGGGCAGCCCAAGAAATCCGCTATACGATTCACATTAGTCACAGTATCCCTTTTCATGTTCTCGTATGTTAAAAATAGAATTTGCGTTGGGTTTTCTACACTCGCCTCGTAGTACCCTTTTACATGATCCCAATAAGGTCCGCATGCACTGAAACCTTTACTAAACCTCTCAAATGCCTCCTCCAATGTAATTGGATCAAGAGATTTGTCCTTCACCAGGTTTACAAAGTGGAACGCAGAAACAAAAACATCTTTACATATAAACCATACGACAACTAGAATCAAGAATGGATTTAGGCAATGAAGTGTAAGGCATATGGGTAGCAAAGAGGCGAGTCGAATTAGCATTCGTATAAGTAGGCTTGCTTCGTAATACTTCATTCTCGATGAAAGGTACACAGTCTTGTGGATTAAACATACGCAGAGGGTGAGTTTGAAAGTTATTATACCTTGTTCGGTTAACAATAGCGAACGCAAGTGCCTTGATCCATGTTGTGCCGGATTTTGGTGGTGTGACCAGGTAGATATCGGTTGGATTAGCTTTGAAAAAATCTTGTGCGGCCATCATTGTGCCGATTGAGATTAACTTCGCTGACGGGAACCAATGGCCTCGATACATGTAAACACTTTCGGTTAGCCAACCTTTTTCTTTCGGTAAACTTGCGATCGATCCTTTGTATCGGTCGAAAATAAGGGCCAAATTGGCCATTTCATCTTCGGGATCTTCTAAACAAAGTCCAGTTACGCCCGCAAGAGATGAGTCATGAGTGGTTGTATGGAGTGACATTTTGAAAAATTTTATTTGTGAAATGGGAGTTTGTGTTTGTTTTTTCTTTTTATCTCTTTAGAAAATAACATGTATAGTTTTGCACCACAATTAAGTGAGTGGTTACAAATCTTCAATTAAAGAAAACGTTTTTCATATTGTGGACGTAACTAAGGACCCACCCTTTGATTTCTTATTTATTTATTTATTGAAGTAGTTGTTTACGCATCTAGGTAAATCTTTATTTATTACATTAACCAAATTTTATTACATTATTTATTTATTACAACTTTTAAAAATTCGATAAAAAAAAAATTCAGTTTTTGGTTTTTTTGAGACCAAACTGACCCAAACTACCGCAGGTCATTAAAAATTAACGAAACTTAATGGTAAGAGAATAAACTTGTAATTATTAGTCAAATGTGTGGATTAAGCTTATAGCTCTAAAAATCTAAGAACCAAACTTGCAATATTCTCAAACCATAAGGACCATTTGTGCATTTTCTCCAAGACAACAACTATTTAAATATGAAATTTGGTTTTAGATAATCCATACTGTTAACTAATTGATCAATAATATCAATTTCAACTAACAATTTAACCAGCGATAATGCTAACTTTTAATTGTATTACCAATAACAATCACATTTTAACATATCATTTACTATATTTCTTTTAGTGACGTAAGGTGTGATGTGTCGTTAAAACGAATAATACTCTTTAAACATAATATCACATCAAAAGTATGTTGCTCGAATGAAAAAAAGCAATTACAGATCAGCACAGACGATAAAAACAAACAAAATTGATTCAAAACTTACTTTTTTGAAATTGGTTGGAATTTCGAAGAATAGAATTGATTAGAAAGACATAATCGGTTAAATAAATTGGATAGAAACATATGTCACATTGTTGAATATCTTCAAAAGGTTGATTTTTAATAAAAACTAAATTGAAAAAAGTCCAACTCATTGCTTACAATGCCGCAATCCACATCATCATAAATAAACAAAGTTAGTGATATGTTAGAATGATATTTATTAGTAATTGAGTTGATTGCCACCGGTCAAATTATTAGTTGAATTAATATTGACCGATAATTAATAGCTTGTATTATTAACATCTAGCTTTTCTTTTATAAATAAAGATTTTCTTGAGATAGTATATGAAAAGTTTTGAAACTATTTTTGAGAGGGAGGGTATGACAAATAATAAGATGTGTATGTTTAGCATATCCTTAATACAACCTGAAATACCAAAGAGCTTTAGCCCCAATGGTATTGAGGTGTATACATAGTGGTCTTTCCGTAAGGTTGAGGGTTCGACCATATTACTAATATTAATGTAGATTTCAGAGTATGATTATAAGAATGTATGTTTGATATACAAAAATAAAATTAGATAGCATTAAAATATCAACAAACAAGTAACTTAGTTGAACCCTAATAGAATTAAGGGGACTTTAGTGGAAAAAAAGTGAAAAAATAGAATAATTTATAACATGGTGTACAATCCCTCAAGTTTTGCTCATATTCAACCACTTCAACCATGAACCATTGAACTTTTTTTGTAATGTGGTTCAAAATGGTGGTCATTTCATCCGTAAGATGCTTCGTCTAGTCTCCAACTTTTCCCTTCCAAAAGTATGCAACTTTAGGTACACCCTCACGTAAATTGCCATCTTTGTTAACCTCATTTAAAGTTTCAAAGTTACATAGTCTCACAATCTCATCCACCACACCACTAGCTGCTTCTTCTTCAGTGAAGGACAACTCAAGCAGTTGATAAGATGCTTAACAATACACTTGGTATTTTCTTTCATGATATATTTGTTTTTCAAGATAGGGTTTCTTAAATTCTTTTGTAGTACCCTTTCACATGATCCCAATAAGATCCGTATGATATGATACCTTTACTAAACATCTCAAACGCCTTATCGCAAAACACTCAACCATTGGATTTCTCATGAAACTTATTTATAAAATAAACAAAGAGACCAAAACATCTTTAGGATTTTTACACATATAAACTATACAACAATCAAAATCAAGAATGGACTAAGGCAAAGAAGTGTATGGCATATGAGTATTTAAGAGACGTGACGAACATGCAACAACACAAGTAGGTGTGTTCCTAAAGATTTAAATTTTAAAGGAACAAATTTGTAAGGATTATAGGTGAGTAGGGCCCGCACTCCGCTAATGAAACAAATTTTCTACTACTATATGTATGAACTGATCCCAGTCGACTCTTATGAAATTTTGACATTGATTTCAATGAAATTTTAAGACCGAAACTCAAGATATTTTTTGAGACCCAAACTACCACCACCACCGCCAAGTTTAAGCCTAGTAAATTATTATAAAAAACTTTTCTTTACTTTAAAATGATTGACATAATCTTATTATGTATTTAAGATATTTAGTTTTATTTTCTTATTGGGTGATCCAACCTGAATCGAGCAACTAAAAATATTTAAACATCACGATACAGAATTGGCCACAAAAATTTCTTATCCCCATGAAAAAAACTTATAGGTTAGTCATTGTAGTCGAGTAGCTAGAGGGTCAGATGGGAGAGAGTTACTTTCGTACCTTGATTGCTTCATGATAGAAATCTTGAGAGCCTTGATCCATGTTGCACTAGATTTATATAGTGTGATCAAGAAGGTATCAATTGTGTTAGATGCTGGATGTTAACTTTTAACCAATTAAAGTTTCTAAAATTAAAAACTTTTTATCAAAAATGAACATAAACATTTAATGATTAATCTTATTAATCGTACCTAAATCAGGTATCCATTTACACGTGTTAAAACAAACCATTACAACCATATGGTGTTTTGAAGCTTATAACTTTTTGACAAACAAACCGAAGCTTCACACTTTGGATTTAACAATGTCTCGCTAGTTGAACTTGTTCACGAAAGATCAAATCTTGCAACAATTGCAACGCGACACAATAAACGAAGACAAAGGCAGTGGTAACACAAGGTGGCGGCGTATGGTGGTTTTGTGGTGGTCGCGACCGTAAGGGGGCAAGGGAGGTGTGACGGCTTTTTTGGGATCTAGGGTTAGGGATTATGGTTTTTCACTAATCCCTTACTTATTATTCGTAATTTCATTTTAAACCCCATAATTTTCATTTTAAGTACTTGGTTAATTAACAGTTATTAACCTTTGATATATAACATTTAATTATTAAAAATCTTATGGTTTATTAAATAACGTTTAATTAAATAAACCTTTAAATGTTTAATCGTTTAACTATTAAACAATATATATTTAACCTTTTTTATTAGTTATTTCACCAAATAGTTAATCCTTGATTATTTCACCAAATAATCAAACACCGTTTTTTAATCTCATGTTTTGTAACTAAATTGCAAATTTAATTTATGCAATCCAAAATGAAATTTTATGTAATAATAACTAATTAAATTAGTCAAAAACTAAAATTTAAAACTAATAATTTGGATATTAAAACGTAACATATGTAGTTGACAAATTCTAAATTCTAATAGTAACAATTAATCCAAGATTTTTGGGTTAATAATTTTAAAAATTGTAATCTTTTATATTCAAAAATCTCCTATAATATTTTCCTCTATTGTATAACATTATTACGCACATTTGGATATAAAAAATAAATTATTAATGATAAAACTTAATACAATCATTTTTTGTCCTATGATCATAATCTTTACTTTGTTTATTTTTTAGTTATGTATACCAGATATATTATTGCTCAACTATCAAATTAACTTGCTCAACATGACATTATCATTGATAGTAAGTAACTTTCTTAACTAATCTTAGCATATCACAATGATCACAATTTGAGTTCGCATTATTTGTTTATGGACGCTGCCGTTGTATAGCTATCCGATGAAAACTTACTCTATTGACTTTATTGTTGTTCATGTGGATGTATGGTTCAAATTATCAAATTGTTATCCTTATTTTTTTATATTTTTAATTCTTGGGCATTATGATGCAATGGAACACTTTAAAAAGATGGATTTTCAAGTTTAAGGATTAGGATCTATGGTTCAATTTATCATATTGTTATCTTATTTGTTTATGGACGCATCCATTGTATAACTATCAGATAAACCTTGACACGATCTACACCCTTGTGAAACCATCATCTCTATGATATATTCATTATAAGAACTATGCTTATTCTCAGCAGGTCTCACTTATTAGTCAAGTGAAGTGTTGGTATGTTATTATGAGCTCTCAGATTCTATGAAAGCGATTACAAAAGCATTTGTTGATATGAAAGATAACATAGCTTCATTAATTTATAACATACAATCGATAATTTATAACATACAATCGATAACATTGCTTCATGACTATAATCATATATAACCGAAACAAACAAATCTTATTCTTAGACAAAACTTACGTCTATGATAGGGGATAGAGAGTCTACTTCGGAAAGGATTAAAAATACATTTTTATCACATACACATCTGTTTAAAATGAGATATCTAAACCATGAAACTTGTCGTTAGTAATTCTGTCTAGAATTTGACTCATTTCTTTGGTTAAATGGTTGGTCCACTCTCCATCTTTACCTTCTCTAAAGAAAGCTTCACGAGGTAAACCCTCACGTATAGTCCCATGCTTATTAGAACCACTTAAACTTTTGAAACTACACAAATTCACAATCTCTTGCACCACACCTTTAGCCTCTTCATCCGCTGTGAAAGGGCAGCCAAAGAAATCCGCTAAACGTTTCACGTTATTCGCAGTATCCCTTTTCATGTTCTCGTATGTTAAAAATAGAACTCGTGTCGGGTGTTCTACATTCGCCTTGTAATAACCTTTCACATGATCCCAATAAGGTCCACACGGAGTGACACCTTTACTAAACATCTCGAATGCCTCTTCGAATGTAATTTGACCAAGAGATCTATCCCTCAACTTGTTTACAAAGTGAAATATAGAAACCAAAACATCTTTAGGGTTTCTACACATATAAACTATCCGACAACCAGAATCAATAGTGGATTGAGGCAATGAAGTGTAAGGCATATGGGTGGCAAAGAGCCGAATAGAATTAACATCCGTATAAGTAGGTTTGCTTCTTAATACTTCATTCTCGATGAAAGGTAAACAATCCTGCGGATTAAACATGCGTAAAGGGTGGGTTCGAATGTTATTATACCTTTTTCGATTCACAATAGCGAACGCAAGTGCCTTGATCCATGTTGTTCCAGATTTTGGTAGTGTGACCAGGTAGATATCGGTTGGATTAGCTTTGAAAACATCTTGTGAGGCCATAACTGTCCCGATTGAGATTAAGTTCGCTGACGGGAACCAGTGATCTTGGTACATGTATAGGCTTTCGGTTAACCAACCTTTTTCTTTTGGTAAACTTGTGATTGATTCTTTGTATTGGTCGAAAATGAGGGCCAAATTGGCCTTTTCAACTTCAGGATCTTCTAAACAAAGTCCAGTTACATGTGCAAGAGATGAGTCATTAGAGGTTGTATGGAGTGACATTTTGAAAATTTATCTGTGTGAAATGGGAGTTTGTTTGTTTATCTTCTCATCTCTTTATATAAGTAACTTGTATCCATCACAAACAAAGTGGGTGGATACAAATCTTCAAAGATAACCTTTTTTAATAGAAAGTGAACTTGACTAAGAAAAAACCCTTCATTTATTATTATTATTATTTTGAAATAGTTAGTTTTTTATATACGAAAATCAAAATGAAAAAGACACCCACTAATATGACACAACAAACAATTCATTAATTTATTATTACATTAATCAATTTTTTAAAAAAGAAATATTTAAGCCAATCGCATAAGTCTTGTAACGCAAAGGATTAAATTACGGGTGTGGATATTTAACACAACCTGATTCTTACACAAATTTTATAGGTCAGGGTTTTGTCTAAATATACTTGGACCAGTTGGGTCAAGCACATGAAAATATTTACAAAATGGTTCGTGTTCTTGTCAACACAATATGTTTATGATATGATACATCAAACCCATTTATTTTCATTTTTCTTAAATATATTTTATGTCGTAATTAAATGTTTTTGGTATTATCTTATACCAAAATTATCTATAGAAAAGGGACTTTGTTCGTTTATCTTTTCATCACTCCTGTCAGTAGATAGATAACGTCTATAATCTTTTTAAAATAACGTACACCGTACACCCCTATTTACATGTAACACCACTATCTATAGGACAAAAGAAATGCCAATAAGGCCGACAAGATAATCAAGTAAAGATGGCCATTTATTTTCATCCACATAATTGTATTGTACAATCTTAATTTTGAACTGAATTTTCGGTCCATAAAGGGCTCTTTGTCTTTATTCTATGTCTTGTTCACAAGTCGAACCGGGTCAAATAATGTCAAGCTCGAATTCGGTTTGATTTTAAAGCGAGCCATATCTGTTCGCTTCAGTTTTAAAATCGAGCTGGAAATTTGTGCTCGAGTTCGGCTCGGTTTTTAACCGAACTGGTTCGGCTCGGTTCGTTTTAGCTTGGTTTTAATTTCATAAACATAATTAAAAAAATTAAATGCAAAATAAATTCAAATAATAATTAACTAATAACCGGTTTATATCAAATTTCACAAATATATAAATTAGTTTAATGAAACTAAATATAACTTTAACAAAATACAAATAACTTAATTATTATTTAAATCAAACGAACAAAACCCGTAACACTACATAATAACCGATAGTCTGCTTCAGTAAATAAATTAAAGTATGTTTGAATAATGCATTCTAATTTATAAAAATATATAGGCATCACATGAAACGATCCAATACAAAAAAATATAATTTATTACTTTGACATAAAAATTAGTTTAAAAAAATATTATATATTCTTAACAAATAAGTAAAGGTTAAGATATATATTATATACATAAAAATATATATTTCAAGTAAAATAATCTGAGCCATACCGAGCCAATCTAACAAGCGAGCTAAACAGAGCCGACTCGACTCGTAACGAACCTAGCCGAGTTTAGCAAGTTTTTATACCAATCCAACTCGGTTCGGTTCAGTTTTAAACCGAACCATTTCGAGCGAGCTTTTCTCGAGCTTTTTCCGAGCGAGCTTTTTTCGAGATTTTTCCGAGCGAGCTCCGAGCCGCAAGCTATTTGGACGACCCTATCTATGTGTTGTGTAGAGAATTTTTGGTCCACATAATTCTACTATGTTAAACTTTAGGGTTATTGTATTTTAATAAACCCAAGTATATTTATTGATCAGGATTAATCTCAACTCGGTAAATATTTACAGACACTCCTAACTTTGGGGCCAACAATAAGCCATTTTTCAACTTATTCGTCACCCAGACTCCATCAAGTTTGTTTTTCGGTGTCTAGCCTCCAACGTCACCTAAAATCTACCTACAATGATTTAAGTGTTTCAAATATGAAGGTAGAGATTGACGAGTTTAAGGGTGTAGAAGTTTTAGCTTCGCGGACAAAATGTTTGATTTCAACTTTCTACTTGGTGTTTTGGCCATATAAACTATCCATGTCATCAAAAAACTAACGGTGTTAACTCTCAGTTAGTAATATATCGTTGAATGAAAATAAGCTTAAAGTTAGGAGTGTGCGTAAATATTTTATGATTTGAGATTAATCCCGGCTAATAAATGAAAGTTGAGATTATTAAAATACAATAACCCTAAACATTAAAGGAATTTTTGGTCCTTAAAGTGAGCTCTTTGCCTTTATTCTATGTGTTGTGTAGATAATTGTATAAGATGGTTTGGACGTGCGGACGGTGATGGTTTTCAGATGAATTTTCGTTAGGTGTTGTGATTCTCCCTCTTCTTTTTAATAAACTTGTGATATTTAAAAACTCTTTTTAGTTCCTTTTTAATCAAACTAGTTTTATACCGGCCTCGTGTTGCGGCAGCATCGTGCGAGACATAATAAAGTATAGACAAACAATCGACCCAAGTTGTCTCTGGAACAAATTCACGTCAAATCATGAAGTAACTCGAACTTATCCGTTAAATGAAAACATATTATACTTGACCCACCTTTTCCCCAAACAAAATTATATCAAAATGTACACCAAGTCACATAAAAAAAAGCGCACAAATTACAATCATCTCGATGCATTTTCGAACAAAACTTACATTGAAACATAGAGTAGAAAAAGTTTCTGTTTGAATCGACTCAAACATAGATAATCTAAAAGCGTATATAAATATATGCACGAAAACGTTTTATATTTGACATAACTCGCACCTAAAATACTAATGTAAGAAATTAGTTATTTAAGTAAGAATTGTACCAGAGTAAAACTGAAACTTTATAAACTTTAATAGGTCAAAATGACATGTATAAATTGATAAGTCAGATTTAAATTTAATAACCAAAAATAATATTATTTAATAAAAAATATCATTATTATATAAATATCATTATTGTATAACTCAATGAATAAATATATTATTATTATTATTATTATTATTATTATTATTATTATTATTATTATTATCATTATTATTATTATTATTATTTATTTCTATATCATTTAATACAGGAGTAATAATCTTTTCTTTAAGTAATTAGAGCATTCACAGTGTAATACTTAAAAGTATATGAGCGTGTTTGATATATTATATGGAATGGTTTTGAATGATTGTGAGTGAAATAGAGAGAAAATATTATTGTTGATTGGCATATTTGAATAATTACTGTTCAATCTCTATAAATATATTAATATTTTTTAAAGTGATTGTAAATGGAGAAGAGAGAAAAAAATAATGATAATGGTATAAAAAATATTATTTAGTTGAAAAGTAGAAAGAAAAGATAATGATTTTTAATGTAATTATATGAATAAAAATATGGAATTCACTATCTTACGTTTAAAAAGTCCATATGATTTTTTCTTATGAGAAGAAAGTTTTGAAATAGTTTTTTAATCCAGAAACTCTTATAAAATTGGGTTTATAAGCCTATTCTTTTTTCTTTTTTTCTTCTGGTATCAAATCAGCCTTTGTTTTAGAGGAAAAAAAAACAAATATTTTACCAAGTATTGCAACCATATAATATAAAAATAATATTTTTGATGATAATTATTGTAATATGATTTGTTACTAGGGTCAATTCACATGTACAGTTCTAAATTCAAAGCTCCCGGACAAACCATCAAATCGTCAAACCAAATCATATAAATCTTGAACCGGTCAAACCCAGTTGACTTGCAATTTGGAAGGTTTAGTTCATTTATGCTGTTTATTAGTGGTGTAAACAAGCCAAGCCGGCTCGCAAGTCACTATGGATCGACTCGAAAAAAGCTTGAATCGAGCCGAGCTTAAACGAGCTCGAGCCCGAGCCCGAGCTCGAGCTCGGATTATTGCTCGTTTACTAAACGAGCTCGAGCCCGATCTTCAGAAATCGAGCTCGAGCTGGCTCGCGAGCCTAAACTAGCTTTTTGTTTATATAGTTTTTTATTTGCATATTAAATATATATAAATACATATTTACGTAAATTATATTATTAAATATATTATTATGATAAAAAATGGTTAAATAATATATATTATGTTATATATAAAAAGTATGATTATAAATAATTATAAAAGTAATTATAAAAAAATAAAAATTTAATAATTTAACAATAAACGAGCCGAGCCCGAGCCGAGCTCGAGCTTGAAAATTTTCTGACTAGCCGAGCTCGAGCTTTATAAATAAAACTATAAACGAGCCGAGCTCGAGCTCGAGCTTCCTAAAACCAAAACGAGCCGAGCTCGAGCCTAAGCGAGCTCGGGCTCGGCTCGGCTCGTTTACACCCCTACTGTTTATGACTCTAATCACATAGCAACACTTCATGATCATTTTTCGTACTAAATTAATCATAAGTTATCATATTAATCTTTTTGTGATTTTTTGACAACTTGTGATACGCTCAAACAAGAGATCATTCCAATCAATTGATTTTCGTAACAACGAGTTATACAAATCCCTTAACTTGCATTTCGCTATCGCTTCCCGGAAAAAAACTTACCAAGATCAATTTTTTATATAAATTTTTTATATATAAACTGTTGTTGGTTGAATTCAAATGACTTATATAGCCTCTTAGATCTACTAACTTTCCTTGATTTTGCTTCTTGAGGTATACTTCTAATAGAATGATTCGAAAATACAGTCTTTCTAGTCTCATTAATCACAAATATTTATGGATACAATGAGAGTCACCACTTACGCCAAGGACCCTATACTTTGTACGTGTCTAACATACCCCCTCAGCCTTAGAAGGAAGCACGCGAATGCTTAGACTAGATCGAAAATCAATAAAAAGTACTCGAGACTATCCTTTGGTAAAAATGTTCGCGAGTTGGTAGCGAATGTAGCACCCAAATTATTCAACATTGTACTTTTTCCCCTACAAAGTGGATGTCAATCTCTATATGTTTCCTACGTTGATACTAAATAGGATTCCCAAAAGTAAAAAATTTTAGTTACATTATCATAATAAACAAGATAAGTGCATGTAGGAGGACTAGCCAACTCTAAAAGGAGATTATGTAGCCAACAAATATTCGCCACCACATTAGCCACCGGCCCTCGGTGCTCGGTTTTCGCACTTGAGCGGGATATAGTTGTTTGACGTTTCGAAGACCAAGAAATTAGATTATCACTAAGATACACGCAGTAGCCAGAAGTGGATAGGTATGTGTCAAGACAACCCACCCAATCGGTATCCATCTAAGAATTTTGAGTAGTAATCGCATCATATTTCATATAAATGCCCAATCAACAATGTACCTTTAATATAACGTAGAAATCTTTTTAAATGCATGCATGTGCATGCAAACATGTTGAACAACATATGATATATCCAGACAGGTAAAGTTCAAATACAAAAGTGCACCTACTAGACTTCAATAAGTAGTAGAATAGTCAAATAACTCACCATTCGAGGCAGCTAATTTTCCAATTGTATCCACGGGTGTGCTCATGTGATTAAAGTCTATCATTTTGGTCCATGAAAGAATGTCTAAAGCATATATTTTTGTTGAAAGGCGAGACATAAGATGTTCTTTAAGAGATATGGATGTCATGGTGAGAATTATTTCATCTATAAAGAAGAAGATAAGTTGAACTCCAAGCGTGGTGGCATTATTCGTAATTCTTTAGTACCATGTCCTGTGTGTCTGTTTGAGCTCGTAAAGAGACTACTTCAAATGACACACATAATGTGGAAATGTAAGATCCAAAACCTAACTTGTTGGTGCATATAAACGAACTTGATAAGTGGCCATGAAGAAATGCATTCTACACATCAAGTTGTTTCATATCCCAACCGTGTAATAAAGCAAAGCTAATGACATCTTGATGGTAGTAAGCTTGACCACTTAGTTGAGAGTTTCATGTCAATCCACGCCAACCTGCTCAAACCTGCCATCACAAACTAAACACGCTTTGCAGCACTCAAGTGAACCTTCCAGTTTTAAGTTTATGTTTAAAAATCTACATGAATATATTAATATTCATACCATCGACAAGGCACTAACTCCCAAGTATTATTATTAGTAAGAACATTAAACTCATCTCTCATAATATGATTTCAAACTAGGTTGGCAAAGGCATTGTGTGAAGTACAAGGAAATGATTCGAATGATGTGTTAGTATGGAGGTATAAAATGTGTTTTGGTTTTTTAATGTCATCCATGCGACATGTAGTCATAGTTTATGCCAGATGAGGGGGAGGTGGTGATGGCGTGAGATTTATCGATCTAAAAAGGGTTAGGATGGTGGTGCTAGAGGAGACGACAGTGGTGACGATGGTGAATTAGAGACTGATTTAGGTGGCAGGATGATGGTTGTTGGTTATTTAGGCGGTCGAGAATAGGTTATAAGGTAGGAGCAGGGAAGTGGTGTGGTGGTGGAATATGATGGCGTATAGAGTTGCGGAGGGAGTTGTTTTATTGGGAGAATATGATGACAAAGAAGGAGAAGAGATCTGGCTTGACTCGATAGGCTATTGAATAGGATGGCGAAAGGCTTGTCCTTAGCATTTGAAACAAAAAAACAGACTGAATCTAAATTGCTATCTCCCTACAGGAAGTCATACTAACTAGCAAGTTGTCTACACCTTAGGGTGTATATGTCAACTAGCAAAGGGTAAGGAACCCATCCAAGAAGTCAGCTGCGACCTTAGAATTTATCTGTTTTCATTCTGATCCAAAACCTAAATCAAAAAAAATAAAAAATATTTATAATTATTATTTTTTATTTATTTATTTATTAATTTTTGCTTCATCAGTTATGGTATTTTGCTATGATAGCATAATATCTAATTGGGAGAACCATCTATGATTATGCAAGACTATGGGGAATCAAAACAATGAACAGAGAACCATCTATGATTATGCAAGACCATCGTTGGATGGCTTGGCAAATGATTCAAATGATTCAAAGCAACGTTCAATTCTATGGTTTATCAGATGAAGACCCAAATGCTCATATAGCAAACTTCTTTGAAATTTGTGACACGTTCAAGACTAATGGATTGTTTGATGATGCAAGCAAGCTTAGGCTTTTTCCATTCTCCCTTCGTGACCGAGCAACGGCTTGGTTAAACTCACTTCCTCCTGGTTCTATAACCACTTGGGAGGATTATGCTCAGAAATTTCTATTTAGATATTTTCCACCATCTAAAGCTGCAAGATTGAGGAATAATATCACTTCTTTTATGCAAGATGAAGGGGAAACACTTTATGAAGCATGGGAACGATACAAGGAGATGATGAGAGAATGTCCACTTCACGGGTTGGATGAGTGGATGCAAGTGACTACCTTTCACAATGGGTTGTATCCACAAGATCGTCAAACAGTTGATGCAACAGCTAGAGGCTCTTTAGCCATGAAAACCCCTATGGATGGGTATGCCAAACTTGAACAACTGGCAATGAACACTTATCAAGGGCCATCTTCACAAATAGACAATCAAGACAAGGGGTTCATCATGTACATGATTACACATCTCTAGCTGCACAAATGGAAGCAATGGCTAAAAGAATTGGTCAGATGCAATGAACCAAGTGCAAACGAGCTATCACTTGTGTAGTGGTGCGCATATGAGCTCCGATTGTCAACATGGAGTTGTTTACAATGTGAATGAACAAGTGGATTTCATGAGTAACCAATATCAACCTCAAAACAATCCTTATAGTAACACGTACAACCCAGGTTGGAAGAATCATCCCAAGTTTAGTTGGAAGGCAAGTGGAAGCAACCAACCTCCGGGTTTTCAACAAAGACCACCATTCCAACAAAACCCACAATCATTCCAACCACAACATCAAGACCACCCTCGACCTCAAATACAAAATCAATACCAAAATCAAGGTTCAAGTAGTGGTTTGCAAGCAGAGAAAAGATCAAACTTGGAAGAGATGATGGCACAATTCTTATCCACTGCAGAATCCCGTCATCAAAAATCTGATGCTCGTCATGATCAAGCCGAAATTCGACAAAAACAATTTTCGGATGAATTAAGAAGTCAAGGTTCGGCGATTCGGGGTATTGAAAACCAAATGGGTCAAATGGCTAGTTTGTTAGCTGAGAGGGAAAGAGGTAAACTCCCAAGTAACACCGAAGCCAATCCAAGGGGAGATTGTAAAGCAATTACTTTAAGAAGTGGTAAAACCACTAAAGAGATTGAGACGGCTTCCACGTCTAAGCCGGTGTTTGAAAAGGTAGAAGTCGAGGTTCAAGACAACGTGCCAAACATTAGGCGAGACCCAAAAAGTACAACACAATTCAAAGAACCATTGAAAGTGTACAAACCCATAATTCCATACCCGGGGCGTTTGAAGAAAGAAAAGATGGAACAACAATACGGTAAATTTCTCAACCTATTTAAACAATTACATATAAACTTACCGTTTGTTGAAGCTTTGTCACAGATGCCCAAGTATGCCAAATTCCTCAATGATCTTTTAACAAATAAACAGAAGCTTGAAGAACTTTCACATGTGGTTCTCAATGAAGAATGCTCGGCGGTGCTTCAAAATAAGCTACCTCAGAAAATGAAAGATCCGGGAAGTTTCACACTTCCTTGCTTGATTGGTAGTTTGACTGTGAATAACGCTCTAGCCAACCTAGGTGCTAGCATCAACTTGATGCCATATTCCATGTTTGAAAGGCTAGACCTAGGGGAACCACAACCAACACGAATGAGCATTCAACTTGCCGATAGCTCTATAAAATACCCGAGAGGCATAGTTGAGAATATGTTGGTGAGAATTGGTAAGTTTGTGTTTCCAGTGGATTTTGTAATCCTTGATATGGATGAAGACAAGAACGTACCTCTTATTCTTGGTCGTCCCTTTTTAGCTAAATTTAGAGCTTTGGTAGATGAGTTTGAAGGTAAATTGACCCTTCGTGTGGATAAAGAAGAGATGGTTTTTAAGATAGAGGATTCTATGCAACATTCTCAAATCCATGATGATACACTTTATTTTGTTGATACTATTGATTCTCATGTAGATGATTGTGTGCAGGAAATGTTTGAACATGATGTTTTGGAAACACAATTGTTTGATAATGAAGAGCTTGATGCTGATCAAACTAACCAGATTTGTAGCGAGTTAACTCGTACGTCAGCGGACGAACCATGCTCCGATTTAGAAGTTCATGAAGTTCTAGAAGTGGTTGATCGAGAGAAGCAACCAAAAGCAAAGTCATCAACTGAAGAACCACCATCATTGGAACTCAAGGAGCTACCCGCTCATCTTGAGTATGCTTATCTTAATGATGATTCCAAATTACCTGTTATTATTGCTTCTGATTTGACAGGTGATGAAAAAGTCAAACTCTTAGATGTCTTAAAGATGCACAAGAAGGCAATGGCTTGGAAAATTATGGATATAAAAGGGATCAATCCATTCTTTTGTACCCATAAAATTTTAATGGAAGATGGTTACAAGCCAGTTGTTCAACATCAATGTCGCCTTAACCCAAATATGCAAGAAGTTGTTAAAAAGGAAGTAATCAAACTACTTGATACAAGTTTGATTTAACCAATCTCAGATTCTGCATGGGTTAGTCCGGTACAAGTGGTACCAAAGAAAGGAGGTATGACGGTGGTTACCAATGAAAAGAATGAATTGATACCTACAAGAACCATCACAGGTTGGAGGGTTTGCATTGATTATCACAAACTTAACGATGCAATAAGAAAGGACCATTTCCTTCTTCCTTTTATTGATCAAATGTTAGAAAGATTATCTGGGAATATGTTTTATTGCTTTCTTGATGGTTTTTCAGGTTACTTTCAAATTCCGATTGCACTCGAGGATCAAGAGAAGACCACATTCACATGTCCGTATGGCACATTTGCTTATCGACGAATGCCATTTGGACTGTGTAATGCTCCGGCCACGTTTCAAAGGTGTATGGTGGCCATATTTCACGATATGATCGAAGACTCCATGGATGTGTTTATGGATGACTTCTTAGTCTTTGGAAGCTCTTTTGATCATTGTTTAAGCAATTTGAAGAAAATCGTCGCTAGGTATGAAGAGTCCAACTTGGTACTAAATTGGGAGAAATGTCATTTTATGGTAAAAGAAGGCATTGTGTTGGGACATATAATTTCAAATGTCGGTTTAGAAGTAGATAGGGAAAAGGTTGAAACTATTTCAAAATTACCACCACCTACTTCTGTAAAAGCAATAAGAAGTTTTTTAGGTCATGCGGGATTTTATAGACGTTTTATTAAAGATTTTTCAAAAATTACAAGACCTATGACACAACTTCTTGAAAAAGATGTTCCATTTGTTTTCAATGAGGAATGCTTAAATGCATTCAACTTTTTAAAAGAAAAACTGATAAATGCCCCCATAATGGTATCTCCCGATTGGACTCTTCCATTTGAGTTGATGTGTGATGCTAGCGACTATGCAGTCGGTGTGGTTTTAGGGCAAAGAAAGGATAAGCATTTTCATCCCATATACTACGCAAGCAAAACATTGAATGATGCGCAGCTCTTAGATATCTCTTTGCCAAGCAAGATGCAAAGCCACGATTGATTAGGTGGATTTTGATATTACAAGAATTCGATATAAAGATCTGAGACAAGAAAGAAGCTGAAAATGTTGCTGCAGATCACCTTTCCCGCCTTGAGAACCCATCCATGGAAGAACTAAGGGAATACAACATAAATGACAATTTCCCTCATGATTTTTTTTTACAAGTTCAGGGAATTGAAGAAGAATTCCCTTGGTTCGCCGATTTCGCTAACTATCTTGCAGGTGGAGTTCTCGTGAAAGGTATGACTTATCAACAGAAAAGAAAGTTCATGTTTGATGTTAAGTATTACTTTTGGGAAGATCCATATTTGTTTCGAGTTTGCACGAATCAAGTGGTGAGAAGATGTGTGCATGGGATCGAGGCAATGAGCATACTTCGTCATTGTCATGAAGGACCCACCGGTGGCCATCACGGAGCGAATTACACCGCTAAGAAAGTCTTTGACTCCGGTTTCTAGTGGTCTACTATATTCAAGGATGCACACATGTTGGTTAAAGCATGTGATGCTTGCCAACGCGCAGGTAACATTTCGTCACGTGATGAGACGCCCCAAAATAGTATACAAGTGTGTGAGTTATTTGATGTTTGGGGCATCGATTTCATGGGTCCATTTTCATCATCACATGGTCACAAATACATCCTAGTAGCCGTTGACTACGTCTCTAAGTGGGCTGAGCCGCAAGCCTTGCCTACAAATGATGCTAGGGTGGTTGTGAAATTTTTGAAAAAAAGGCTCTAATTAGTGATCGTGGCACTCATTTCTATAACAATCAACTTGAAAAAGCATTAGCTTGTTATGGGGTTAAGCATCGTTTTTCAACACCTTATCACCCTCAAACAAGTGGTCAAGTTGACGTCACTAATAGAGGTCTTAAACGAATCTTGGAACGAACGGTTGGGCAAAACCGAAAGGAATGGGCGGATAAGTTGGATGATGCTTTATGGGCTTTCCGAACCGCTTACAAAACTCCAATTGGTACCACACCATTTAAGTTGGTTTATGGAAAGTCATGTCATCTTCCCGTTGAACTTGAACTTAAAGCTTATTGGTCCTTGAAGGCCGTTAATCTTGATTTGAAAGATGCAGGTGAAAATAGGTTTTTGCAAGTCCATGAACTTGAAGAATTGAGGAATCAAGCATACGAGAATTTCACGATCTACCAGGATCGGACAAAGAAATTGCATGATAACCACTTGAAGAACAACAAATAATTCCAATTGGGGGATCGTGTATTGCTTTACAATTCAAGACTCCATTTGTTTCCCGGTAAATTAAAATCAAGATGGACGGGTCCTTACATCGTGAAGCAAGTATTCTCGTATGGAACCGTTGAAGTTGAACATTCGGACGGGAGGATTTTCAAGGTTAATGGTCATCGCTTAAAACATTACATTGAAGGCCCAATAGATGAGAAGAAGTTTGATGTTATGGAACTCCACCCTAAGGACAAGTGAATGCGGGGTCGAGTCGAGCTAATGACTCGTAAATAAACGAAGCGCTTCCGGGAGGCAACCCGAAATTTTGAAAACCCTTCGTATCCTTTTATTTTTACGTATTTCTTTAATTAGTTTCTTTTAATTGGTTCTTATTTTATTTTATTTAATTTTATTTTATTTGTTTGTTATTAAAAAAAAAGAAGTTTTTCTGATATGACCATATCCAAATAAATATGCTCATATTATCTGGTTGTGTAACAAATAAAGATCAAAGAAGACTCGCTGATATGACCATATTTAAGGAAATATGCTCATATCAGTTTGAAAAAAAAATTATAATTAATTTAAAATGAAAATTAATATAATAGATGTCATATAGAGCCTTGACTTTTGTTGACTAATGTCATCTACATTTGTTTCTCAACCCTAGCCCCTTTTTTCTTCACCATCACCAATCTTCTTCACCCCCCACCTTCACCACCATTTCCAGCCGGCGACCGCCACCACCTGCGCGACCGTCGTCACCAGTTGACCCTCTCCGCCCCGCCGTCTCCATCGCCGCCCACCTCTTTCTCCCTCGAGACCGCAGCCCTCTCCCCCTCCTTCACCAAATTCGAACCACCTCAACTCACCAGCCCCCTCCGCGACCGCGCCGTCTTCACCTCCACCACCTACACAACACCATCTCGCCGCCGCGCCGCCCCCAACTAGCAACCTAACCGCGACCGTCACCCACCTCTTCCCCCTTAGCGAACCGGCCTCACCTTCTCCATCTCCATCTTCATCTTGCCGCCCAGCCACCATCACCTCGCCTTCACAACCGCAAACCTACCACACCTCCTCCAATCTCGACCACCGCCGCAAATCTCACCCCCATGCGACCACCACCCCGTCGCAGCCCTAACCGCCATCACCTATACATCGCGTTCAACACCGTCGTGACTCGTTCTTTCATCCTTCTTTCTTTTATGCCTTGTTTTTCTTGTAGATTGAGGTAACTTTTGTGTGATTCACTTTCATTTTGGTTTATTGTTTGTTAATTTAATGTTGCTTTTGAGCTTAGAACTCATATAGTTCTATTAGTATAGTTCTTTTGAGTTCTTTGTTGTTTCATTGTTGGGTATTAATGATGGTTTCTTTCTTTCGTGTCCTATGAGGTTGATTTTTGTTTTGAGTTTCCATCCTTAAGAGTATCCTAGGCTTTTATTGTTAGTTTAAGGTTAGGTTGCTTAAGAAAATAGTATTGATAGTTTCTAGTTATTAATCTATGTTTTGTTAGGTTGTTATCACCTGTTATGATGATCTTGATTGGCCTACTTTAAGTTTTAAGTCTTTTGGTGTCAACTTCAATTGTATTTTTGCTTGAACGACATGATTGATCAATTTTTGAGGTTGTTTTAGTTGAAAATTGTATGTTGGCTTTTTGGTTATTTTCTTTGTTATTAGTCGAATCTTGTCGAATATAATAATAAAGGTGTTGTTGATGATAGAGATTGACACATCATAAAATATAAAGATATTTATGAAAAAAAAAGAAATGAAATCTTCTACTACGTGTTGCAATACTCAAATTTGATGTATTTTATATCATTTTTGTAGGTCACGGCCAATGATGATTCTCACCCATTTCTTCGTTTTGAAAGTGGTAGCCGAGCCGAGAAAAAATTTCTCGCCATCCAACATAAAGAACTAATGGAAGCTCAAACCATAAATTGGGGAACTGTTGAAGCATTAGGTGAAACAAACCGTGTGAATGCACTTCTCCCCCATCCTTGGAAACATTTATTTGACATCAAGCACCATCAATATCGCGTGCTTGTGTTGGAATTTTGCTTGACTTATCAATTTGATCGAAACACCAAAGATCTCAAAGACACAAGCAGCATTCAGTTCCAACTTGGTGGGCGACAACATAAAATGTCTATGGCAGATCTTGGTGTACTGATGGGGATTTACACAAGGAATGAGACAAACAGAAACATATTTAAGCAAGGTTTAAAGTCGGCATCAAATGATACCCTCGCCGCATTGTGGGCTGAAATCGGTTCGGGAGCATACAATTCTACTTCGAGTAAAAGCACACAAATGCGAGACCCCCTTCATCGCTACTTTCATTGAGCACTTTTAAGGACTATTTCTGGGCGAGGTGCAAGCACGGGTGTTGTAACCGCGAATGACATGTTTTTTCTGTATTGCCTCATTCGGAGGCAGCCATGTAACTTGGCATACACACTCGTAATGTTTTTCTCTAAATGTTCTGGTAGGAAGCATAGTAGCCCAATCTGTGGAGGGGCGTTCATCACTCAACTTGCATCATCTCTTCATCTGCTGGACACTATAACCTCGTTGGAATTTCTTATTCTCACAAGACGAAGCTAATTCATAAATCAATGTTAATCAACATGAGACTCGTTGCATATGAATCAGTAGATGGATGGTATTGGTTAGACTCTGAGGAGAAAAGATGGTTTCCTCCAAATATGCAGATAGGTACATCAGCTAGTATTGAGAATGTTGAGGTTCACCCGATAACACTTTTTGATGGTGAAGAAGCCACAGCGCCATCTTCTCCACCACCTGTTGATATTCCTTCTGAGTTAGCTCACATTCATGCCGAGATGCATTGGCAAGTTATTATGCAATGGGCTGCTAAAAATGATTACAGTCTTCCTCCCACTCCTTTCCTTGTGCCGTGTCCCCGATGTACACAGCCCGAGCAAACAGAACAGTAGCATGTTCCATCAAATAATGTCGATGTGATGGAGGACTAGTATGATGTCCTCCATTTTCTTTTGTGGTTACTTTGGCGTTTAAGTTGTACTTTTTGGTATTTTGGTTGTATAACTCAAGACATGTTTGTGTTGTCGCGTTATTATGGTTATTTACTTTATGTACTGTTTTCAATTAATTTTATTTTGTCTGTCTAATCCCATTGTTTTGTTCTTGAAGTTGTGTCTTTCCTTCCTTTTCATCCCCCCCCTTTCCCCATAGTTTTGTATTGCATGATCACATATTGGTACATTGAGGGCGATGTACGTTTCAAGTGTGGGGATGTTTTGGATTTTGTATTGCATTATCACATATTGGTACCATGTTGAGCCATTTTCCCTTGTTTCTTTGTTATTACCCGCATTGTTAGCCACTTAACCAAATTAGCCTGTTTTGTTATTTAACCCTTGCAGGACCGTTTGAAGGAGTTCAGTACAAATCAGTTTCACAATAAGGAGAGACTTAGAACACTTATGAGATTAAATAGGGAATTGGAACCTTTATGGTGATAATAAGATAAACACAAGTAAACAAGAGACACAAACTTAAGAACAACAGAATTGGTTTTCAAGGATAATGTATATTGCTCTCAAGTTCTATTACAAGTGTTACCAAGCATAAAAATAAAATATAAGGACCTGAGATACTTTATACTACATCCTACAGCCGGCCATACTTTGAAGGCCAGCTGGAAACACTAATCTAGACAACAAGATCAATGTAAAATCAAAAGGCAGATTGCCATTTGACATGTGACTATGACATGCCATAGCTCACATCCTATTGGAATACAAAATGTATAAAAGTACATAAAGTAGAAAGTTACAGACTCAAGACCTTAATCTATAGCTTCCTAAAGCATGGATCTTTTAACTAACTTGTGTAAAGTTGGTGAGATTACAGAGTGGCAGCGAAAAGTTGGTCAGCTTTTCTGAAAAGTTGTTGATCACCGAGAGCATGTCTTCTCTGTCTTCGAAAGAAATCAGTCTTCTATCTTTGAGGCTTCAGAAGACTTTGTCTTCTAAGCTTCGGAAGACTTCAACTTTGGCTTCCGAAGAATTGGTTTTTTGCTTCGGAAGATTTTACACTTAGAGTAATTTCCTTGCAGTGTGTAAAACTTCCGAAGTAACTTCTACCATGCACAAAGTGCATGCATGCAGAAGACTTCTTGACTGTTTTGTGTGCATCAGCCTCTTGGAATACTTTACAAACTCCCCCTAGGTTGATGCTACCAAAACAGATAGGATGCTCAGCAGATTGCAGTCCTCATGTCTTGATCAGCAGTGTATAATCAGGACATGGATGGTCTTCCATATGCAAGAGGCTCTTCTTCTGAATGGAGTTGATTAAGCAGCCTCTTGATGCACTTTCTCAGGATGTTATTACTCATCCTGAGATGATGAGGAGGATGCCTTGGACTTTTTTTTCTTCCTTTTGTTCCTTCCGATGGCCATCCTTTTCCTCACTCTATACTTTAACTGAGGAGTTTAGCGTGCAACACCAGATTGGCTTTCTGTGCTCTCCTTAGTTAGATCCTTATTCCCCATTTGATTAGTAGGAGGTGATTTAGAACCCTGTTGTGGGTCAGAAGATGAAGTTGGCTTAGGTGTAGCTTTAGGTTCAGGTTGTATTGCCTCTTCAACCTTCACCTCAACTTCAGGTACAGCTGGACTTGGTGGAGAATGCAAGTCAACAAGCTGACCTTCTTTGATCTTCTGCTTGATCCTCCATATGTTCTCATCCATTGTGGATAGAGACATAGGACCAAGTCTCCTTTTAGAGAACCCATACAGCTTCAAGAAGCTTACCATCTTTAGTCTGTCAGCAGACTTCTTCTCTTGAGCTCTGATGGTGGCTCTTGTTTTAGCAGCTTCCTCTCTCATTTTTCTCTTTACTGATTTTCTTTGAGTTTGAGCCTCTTCCTCAAGCTGTTTTAGATACTCAAACTCAATATATTCAAATAAGAGGGGATTGAGGGCCGCTGCCTGATAGAGACCTGTGGCACTCGGATAAGCAATCATCTTCTGTCTTTCTTGTTCCCTGCTTATCTGAGTTTCTTCTTCTTCAACTGTCACAGACTCTTTCTCAGGACTTTCATGAACTGGAGAGAGGACAGGAGCTTTTTGTTGTTTCTTTCTTTTTCTCTCTTCTTTGATTTTGAGGAGTAGTTCTGCTTCCTCAGCTTCCTTCTTCTCTTTGTATAGCTCCTTGTCTGCCAGTTCATCTAGCTCTGCCAAGGGGAGAAAATTATTTCATCAATGTTGTAATTTTTGAGTCCCAGATAGTTCAATCTGGCTGCTTTTAACTCATCATTCTGATTATCAGACCTTTAAGCAGCCCTGATTGCAGCTTGCATGAAGCTTGGGACTTCACCAGATCTTTCTCCCCTGGCCTTCCTCTTTCTCTCTCTCTCTTCTCCTCCTCAATCTCCTCAGGAGTCATCTTCCTTTTCCCTTTGTCAATTGTTGGCCTATATGACTTAGGGTGGAGAGAGCTTTGGCCTGCTGATGGTTGTGATGGGCTTGAGCTCTGGCCAGATAGAGGTTGTGATACACCTTCACGTGCAGGTGTGGCACTGAGGGTACTAGGTGTTGAGGGTGAGCGTGTCTCAAGGTTCACAGGTTCTTCTGCTGGGCCTTCAACTGAGGTTTCCCCTTCAAAGCTAATCTTAGGGTCTGCCTCAGTATCCTGTTGACCAATAGTTTTTCCTAGTTTTTCCTGCTAGCCTCTGTCTATATAAAATTGCTCTTTATCTGAATTCCCTCGGCACCCATTCTTGGATCACCTCAGCTAACCTACCAGCCTGTCTGTTTTGGCTTGGGTTGATGAAGGGCAGGTTAACCAAGTTCATACCATCGTGGAATCTCAGGGTCTAAAAGTTAAAGAGTTCCTGCTGCCCCTGAGCCCTTGATAGCACCAATGCCATTCTTGAGGTATCATACCACCATCCCATAATTGGATTTTCAGCTAAGTGGGATGGGGCAGGCATGGACATTGGAATTCTTTCCTCAAACAATTGTTGAAATAAGGCCTCCACATAAGTGTGAGCCTGAGGAAGTTGTTGAGTCTGGACAACTGCAAGTGAGGGTGGTGAGTCCTCATTGTCCATACTTATGACAGAACTCACAGGTTCTGTGGTTGTAGGGACTTTCTCCCCCTTTTTGGTAGCATCACCCACTTGCATAGGTGAGCTGGAGGTCAAATCCACTACTCCCACAGGTTCTTGTGGACCTGGTTGGGCTTGTCTAAATGGTCTCTCAGCTAGCTTGCCCTTGAGGTCGGTGATCTCAAGTTGCTGGTCATTGACCTTCTTCTGTAAGGTAGTCACTTGAGATTCCAAGTGACTCACCTTGGAGTCCAAAGAGGTGCATAGGTCTTCTAATTGTTGTACCTTTAGTTTCAGACTCCCCTCATCTTCAAATGAAGAATCATGGGGGGATGAGAGAATTGGATTAATGTCTTCTTCCTCATCACCAGCATAGTATTCTTGGTTGCTGGATTTCCTCTGCTCACTGACAGCTTCAAGTGAAGTGTCAATGGGCTGAGTTGCCATGATTGAGGTCTTAATAATGTAATCATTAGTAGTAGTGAGAGCCTCTTCCATATGGACCTCCTGAACTTGTTCAGGGAGATCCACCTCAGTTTGGGGTGGATGATGTGGGCTAGACATAGGAGTGACAGGAGCACTCATCTCTCCTTGAGCAAGGGTGGAGAAGAGAGACTCATGGTACTCACTGAATCCCATATCTTCATCATCATAGAATTCAAGGTTTGGGATTGGTTGGTTGAGATCTAGAGGCTGGGGATGGTAACTGTCCCCTGAAGGTTGATCACTAAAGTTTTGAGATTCTGAGTGAAGGCTTAAGGCAGTTTGGGTTATGAGCTCATCAGGCTGAGCATGAGGAACCTCAGCGCTGATAGTATGAGAGATGGGAGTGGTTTGCTCCTCAATAAAAGTGGGAGCTCCAGTGTCCACTTCCTCTTGCATGGGTGATAATATGGGAGCTTGCTCAGACTGAATAGCTTGAGCAGGGGTTCATTTAAGTTTACTTGAGTAGGTGATGGTTATTTTAGGTTGAGATGGTAGTTGAGAGGCAACAGGTGTGGGTTCAACACTAGCTGGTGCTGCTAGGTTGTCACCTTGAGCAATAAGCTCTAACATTTTTGGGACAAGGGTTGTTTCTACCCCAGAAAATCCCACAGTAGGTTTTCTCATTATTTTAATGATGCCGGGCTTTATCTATCCCAATTTGAGAGTTTTACCTGTTCCCCTCAACTGTGAGCCCAGTTCACATTTGAGAATGTGCTGGACATATCTAGGGAACATGTAATACTCTAAGGAGTCCAAGTTTGAAAGTAAATTAAGGTAAACAAAGTGAGAATACCTGAACTTGACCCCTTGAACCAATCCATGGACTACGAATGACAGATCCTCAGGAATCTGGTCCCAACCTCCATGCTTGTTGGACAAGCTGTGTATGATAACATGGAGGAGGTACTTCCACTGGGAAGAGACATTTCCTTTCCTGAAGGTTCTGACCGAGAAGTCTTCCTCATAACCCATCTGCTCAAAGGATTGGTTAACAGCAGATTTGGGGAAGGACAAATCACCTTTTACATCATCCAGCTGAAGATGGGTGTTGATGATGGCCGGAGTGATGAAGATTGTCCTCCCCTGCACTGTGGCAGACAGTGCCTTCTCCCCGTCCATTATGACCTCTTGGCAGGTCAGCCAGAAGTCCAGCAGATGATCCTCATAAAGAGGAGGATCAATGGTGAGGGAGGTGAAGTAGTTTGTCAGAGAAAGGAAACGGCAGACCTTTGAGAAACCGGGATCTTTCTTAGAGTTCAACAGAACAACCTGATTGTGTTGCTTATGAAGTTGCATGGAGAAATCGGGTTGGTTTCTGCGGTTAAGATTGGCCATTTCAGAGAGCTTCGTCAAGAAGGAAGATAAGAACAAAGGCAGTTTCTGGGTGATTTTAGGTTAGCAGGATATTGCAGATGAAGAGAGAAAAGTGAAAGAGGGGGAAACCATTGAGTATATATATGAAATGGATTTGAGACAAAGTTAATGCGAAAGGATAAACTTTGAAATCCGGATGTCGGTCCCACCTCTGAAAAAGTGCCCAAAAATAGTTTTCTTGGAAGTCGAAATCTTCCGAAGGTAATTTGGCTTCGGAAGATTTAATAAAGGCTTCCGAGGCCAATTTGGCTTCGGAAGATATTTCTAAGAGTTTTGAAAATTTTGCTTCGGAAGAAAAATACTTAGAGTATTTCTCTTCTCTTTTCAGAGATAAGTACTTTCGGAAAAATATCATATAAGTACTTATGAAAAATTGGCTTCGAAAGATATTTCGAAAATTTCTTCCGAAGGCAAATTGTTATAAGCAGTTAGTTGATGTTAAATACATAATTTGCTTCCGAAGGTAACTTAGTTTCTTCTAAAGAGAAATGATGTTCAAAATTTTTAAAAATATAAGGAATATTTTCTAAAAGAATCTTCTTCCAAGTCAGTTAGGGGCTTAAGAAGGTGATAAAATAGACAACTAAGGACACATAGATTTTAGAAATAATATTGAATTTAAGTTTAAGAAAAAGCTACTCAAAGTTAATCATCCCAATAGCTGATAGAGTCTCATACCACTTCCTTGGACATAAAGAGCTTTATCAAGCTTGCAGACATACTCTGGATGATCTGGATCAGCAAAACCAGGTGGTTGTTTGACATACACCTCTTCATCAATCACCCCATATAAGAAAGCACACTTGACATCAAGTTGGTAGACCTTGAAATTCTTGGATGCAGCAAAGGCTAGGAATATCCTAACAGCTTCAAGTCTTGCTACTGGAGCAAAGACATCAGTGTAATCAATCCCTTCTTCCTGAGTATACCCTTGAACAACTAGTTTTGCCTTGTTCTTGATGACAAGTCCTCTATCATCTTTCTTGTTCCTAAACACCCATTTGGTTCCTATAGTAGTCTTCCCTGGAGGAAGAGGACATAGGTTCCAAACCTTCTGCCTTTTGAATTGATGCAGTTCCTCCTGCATAGCTTCAACCCAACTTCCATCTTTCAGAGCCTCCTCAACTTTCTTTGGCTTTACTTGGGATAGGAAACAAGAGTAGAGACAAACATTTTTGTCATGGGTTTGTCCTCTTGTTCTTACCCCCTTGTCAACTTCACCAATGATGTTTGTGGTGGGGTGAGACTTGTGGATCCTTAGCTGAGGGATCACAGCAAGTTGGTTGGAGAGATCTAAATTTGAAAAATTTTGATCAGGCAGAGAAGATTCACCCACCACATCAGCACACTTTTCAAGAGAAACTTGATCCAATGAGTGTGTGACATCAATGATGTTGTCTTCCATGGAATGATTATTAGCATCAAGGAATTCTTGATCACTGTCATCATTACCACTTTCTTCTACATTTGGAACTCCTTCTCTTTGGTTCTATGCCTTTGAGCTAGAATTTGAAGGCACTTCAGATGTATCAGCATGATTTGTCATTGTTGTGCTGATAGGAGCTCCATCTGCAGAATTAGTTACCACTAGAGCTGAAGTAAATTGATTTGAAGGTCTTCTTAGCTCAAATATTGGGTCAGGATCTTCTGTTGATAAGTTACCTATAGATCCTGAAACATTCTCACAAGACTTGTTAAAGCAGTTGGTAACTAAATCAAGATCAAATAGCCAATCAGGACCAGAAGCTCTCACACAAGGAGTGTGTTCAT
This sequence comes from Flaveria robusta, assembly GCA_025506415.1. Taxonomy (NCBI): domain Eukaryota; kingdom Viridiplantae; phylum Streptophyta; class Magnoliopsida; order Asterales; family Asteraceae; genus Flaveria; species Flaveria robusta. Next base: position 18,106,091 of record CM046471.1, read on the forward strand.
TGAAAGTCACATTGGCTGACTCATCAACTATTTTAGTTCTGAGATTGTATACTCTATAAGCCTTAGCTTGAGAAGAGTATCCAATAAAGTATCCATCATCTGATTTCTCATCAAATTTGGCTATCTGATCTCTGGTATTCAAGATTGTGCAAGGACATCCAAATGATCTGAGGAAACCAATGAAAGGTCTCCTTTTGTGCCACAGTTCATAAGGAGTCTTACCATGAGTCTTAACTACTAAAACTCTGTTCCGCACATAGCAAGCAGTGTTCACTGCTTCTACCCAGAAGGTGACAGGCAGTTTAGAGTCAGACAATATAGTTCCTGCAGCTTCAATTAGTGTCTTGTTTCTCCTCTCAGCAACACCATTCTACCGAGGAGTCCTGGCAGCACTATATTATCTTGAAATACCCTTTTTATCATAAAATGTATCAAGGATTTGGTTCTTAAATTCAGTTCCTTGATCACATCTTATGATCTTGACCTTGTGATCAGATTGATTCTCAATCTTCATAATGAAATTTTTCAATATCTCAGGAGTCTCATCCTTAGTTCTAAGGAAGAAGACCCAAGTGAATCTAGTAAAATCATCTGTGATCACTAAACAGTATGAGGTCCTTCTTAAACTCGTTACACTGGGGGGCCAAAAAGATTCATATGTAACAAGTGTGGGGAGTACTGATGGAGTTTCTTTCCTTTGGCTTGTGAGATACCTTATGTTGCTTCCCTTTCAGGCATGCAACACAATGATCATCACTTGTAAACTCTTTCTTTGTCATTCTAATTACCAAATCATTCTTAATTAATTTATTCATGTTTTTAAAGTTTACATGGCATATTCTTTTATGCCAGAGAAAAGACTCATCACTATTTGCTTTAGACAGAAAGCAAGACACTTCTCCTGAAGGAGAAGTTTCATGCAAGTCCATCTTGTACATGTTCCCTTTCCTGGGGGCTTTGAGCGGAATATGCTCTTGAGAAATGACCACCCTGGGTTTGAGAACAATGCACTCATGCTCAGTAAAAAGCATGTTATGCTTTTGATCACAAAATTAGGATACACTCAGTAGATTGTACCCAAGCTCATTGACAAAGTTTACCTTCTCAATATAGAGCTTATCATTTGTGACCATGCCCCTTCCTGTAATGTAACCTCCTGCGTCTCCTCCAAAAGCAACAGGCCCTCCATCAATTTTCTCAAAATTTTGGAGTAGAGAGCCATTGCCTGTCATGTGCTTGGAACAACCACTGTTAACGATCCACACATTTCTATTGGTCTTTAGTTGTTCCTGCACAAAAAGAAATGATTAGTTACATTTGAAAACCCAAGCCTTGCTGGTCTTGGGCTCATTAATATCAACAGAAGACAATGCAACAGTAATTGATCCTATGTTCAAGCTTTGAGGATCAACAGCTGTTGTTAATAAAGAACTTTTGCCACATGGTCTTTTTTTGTCTTCCACACCACCTTTGGAAGCTTAGACTTGACCTTCAATACTTTGGAAGTTTTGACAACTTCGGAAGTTTTGGAGACTTGACTTTCGGAAGATCTTGCTTTCACTGCAGCAGGCTTCAGTACTTCGGAAGAATTCCTTTCTTCCGAGACCAATTTTTCTTTCGAAAGCAAGTTTTCACTTGTCTTCTTCTTCACTTTGGAACTTCCAAGAGGAAAAAGCTTTTCCTTCAGAAGTTGGCTTCTTCTTGATCTTTTCAGAAGATTTCTTGTTGATCATGTGGACAGTGCTTTTAGGATTGTAGATGCAATCCTTAGCCAGATGAGAAGTACTGCCACACATGACACAGTCAATCTGCATTCTTTTGGAAGCCTTCTTTTGAGAGCAAGACTGATCTTGATCACTTTCCACTTCCTTCTTCTTCTTCACATATGAAGTACCAAGCCTTTTAGGGAGAGACTTGCTGCTGGATGTGGATGGTTCAGGTTGTGCAGCAGTGGTACACAACAAATTAGCCTTCTTCTTGTTGTTGTTGGGATGAGGAGGACATGAACTAGAATCCCTGGAACTAGATTCATAGTTGAGTCTTCAGCCTTTACCACTTCAAATCCTGCAGAGATGAACACTTGTTTCTGCTTAGAGTTGAAAGTGGCCTTGATCTCTTGAGCTTTCTTGGACTTTCTCTTTGCTCTTCTGATCAAGTTTTTCCTCTTGGACTTTATCAACCCAACAGGATTCCTCTCCTTCGGAGAATAGTGACCCTTCTTAGGATGATCTTCTTCATTCTTCTCAGATCCCTCCTTCACTATCTCCTCTTCATCCTCTTCACTCATAGGGTCTATGAGGGGAAGCTCATCTTTACAAGTTCCACACCTTGGAGATCTTACTGATAGTAAGGAGTGTGGAGGAGCTATCTCAGTAGATCCTAGTCCCTGCTTATTCTTATAACAAACTTTGGCATGCAGAGATGAGGATATCATGTTCTTGAAGGTCTCTTCTTCAAGAACACATTTTTCTGCCCCGGCTTTGCTGATCACAAGCTCAGCCTGGCATTCAGTTAACTTAGTGATGAAATCTTTGATCTAAGTCCTGTAGTTGGTGTGTTCATGTTTAAGAGTTAAAATGGTTTTCTCTAAATCTTCTATTTTCAGTTTATATCCAATTTCAGCTCTTTTGAAATCAGATTTTAAGACATTTAAGGACTCAAGATCAGATCTCAATTCTAAGTTATAGGACCTGTATCTATTAACTTTAGCAATACATTCAGGAGTACAGAGATTTTAAGACATTTAAAGACATTTAAAATGGTTTGGAGATGCATCCACAACCTGAAAGCTCCAGTCAAAGCCTTCTTCTTCAACAGCAACTACAGCTTGCTGCTTTGGCTTCTTATTCTGGTTGACTCCTTCAGTGTAGTTTGGTCTGGTTTGTGCTTGGCCACCATTTGTTCTAGGTGCCTTGCACTCCCTGGCAAAGTGTCCCATTTGGTTGCAGTTAAAACACTTCACCTTGCTTTTGTCCAGTCCAAACTTTCCACGGCTGCATTGCTAGGAAACTTCCTCCCTGTCCTCTTGTAGAACTTCTTGGCTCTGTGAGTGAGAAGAGCCATCTGCTAGACTATCTCCATGTACTCCAGATCATCTGGATGGATACAGTCCAGGTCTTCTAGGGTGAAGAGAAAGTTGCCTGAACTCTCATCAGCAGACACAAAAGCATGAGAAGAGCTTGTCTTTTGGAATGGACTTCCTTGGATGTAGCTCTCATTTGGTGTCTCAGGGAAGGTGATGAAAGGACCCTTTTGTGAGTTGTCAGGGTAGCAGATGAGATGATGCTGTGGTTCTCTGCAATCCCTTTCAATCACATGGAGGGCTGAACTCTGCTGATTGCTGGAGTTACCAGATGGATTTTGCATGTTCATCTCCATCTGGTAGCCACTGAGGATATCATACAACTCTGTAAGAGTGAGAGTCTTAAGGTTCTCAGTCCTCTTGATAACAACATAGTAATGTGTCCATTGTCTGGAAAGAGAGGACATGAACTTCCTCACAATGTCCCTGTTCTCAAGAGTTACTCTAACATCCATTAGAGTATCCACAATCTCAACATACCTAAAGTATTGCTGAGTCATGGTTTCACCTGTCTTGTAGGTGAAGTTCTTAAACTGCTGCTTCAAGAGGTCCTTTTTGTTCTCCTTTGCTTCAGTGGACCCCTCATACATGAGCTTTAGTGCATCCCATAACTGCTTGGCAGTTTTGCACTTCTTGAAGCCCCTGTGGATGGAATTGGAAAGAGCAGTTTGGAGAGCAGTCATGGGCTTCTGATCAAATTCTATCTTTTTTCTATCTTCTTCAGAATAGTCAGCCACCTTTTTTGGGATCATGCCACCTCCAGCAGCAGCTGAAGAGGTGCATGGAATGTAAGGTCCGGAGACAACAGATTCCCACATCCTAGAGTCTTGAGACTTGATAAAGCCTTCCATTCTTTGACACCAAGTATCAAAGTCTTCAGGAGTGATCAGTGGGGACTTTATCATAGTGCCAGTTTTCATATCAGCCTTTGAGAGAGCTACCATTTGAGTTGTTAAGTGTTTTGTGAAAAACTGAAAGATCTAAGATGGTGAGATCTTACAATCAAGAGCTTGGAAAGCTCTGATACCAATTGCAAGACCGTTTGAAGGAGTTCAATGCAAATCAGTTTCACAATGAGGAGAGACTCAGAACACTTACTAGATTAAATAGGGAACTGGAACCTTTATGGTGATAATAAGAAAAACACAAGTAAACAAGAGACACAAACTTAAGAACAACAGAATGGGTTTTCAAGGATAATGCATATTGCTCTCAAGTTCTATTACAAGTGTTACCAAGCATAAAAATAAAATACAAGGACCTGAGATACTTTATACTACATCCTACAACCGGCCATACTTTGAAGGCTAGCTAGAAACACTAATCTAGACAACAAGATCAATGTAAAGTCAAAAGGTAGATTGCCTTTTGACATGTGACTATGACATGCCATAGCTCACATCCTAATGTAATACAAAAAAGGATAAAAGTACATAAAGTAGAAAGTTACAGACTCAAGACCTTAATCTACAGCTTCTTAAAGCATGGACCTTTTCACCAACTTGTGTAAAGTTGGTGAGCCTACAGAGTGGCAGCAGAAAGTTGGTCAACTTTTCTAAAAAGTTGTTGATCACAGAGAGCATGTCTTTTCTGTCGTCAGAAGAAATCAGTCTTCTATCTTTGAGGCTTTGGAAGACTTTGTCTTCTAAGCTTCGGAAGACTTCATCTTTGGCTTTGGAAGAATTGGTCTTTTGCTTCGGAAGATTTTACACTTAGAGTAATTTCCTTGCAGTGTGTAAAACTTCCGAAGTAACTTCTACCATGCACAAAGTGCATACATGCAGAAAACTTCTTGACTGTTTTGTGTGCATCAGCCTCTTGGTATTGTGGGCGAACCTCAAAAGTTCTCCCTCTTCGATTAGGAGGCACAATAGGATTAGGGTTCTCCGAAATAGCAGGCTTAAAGTGGCTATCAACACCCCTCACATATGCTTGATTAGGTCTTCTTGGGCGATTAACGTTATCATTATCGCGACCCCTATATTGATTAAAGGCCGGTTGTGCATTCCATTCGTGTTGATCAAAACCCCAATTGTTGTCATCCCTCTCATGTCCATTATTTTCGTCCATATTACCGCCCCAATTACCATAACCATCATCGTAATGGTTATAATCATTGTTATCCCAATCATCTTCATCGTTCTCATTACCCGTATGAACACTATGCATACTCACATGGTTTTCATAATTACCTCTACCACCTTGATTCAGATTAGGTGGTGCTCTTCGGTTTTGATTTGGGTTTAAGTTATCACGAACTTGAAAAGGCGGTTGGTTTTGGTTTTGATTTCTATTACCAAGATTGTTAGGTGGGTGTTGGTTGTCGGGTTGGTTTTGATTTTGGTTGTGTGGAGGAGGGTTTGGATGTTGGGGTGGTGGTTGTTGAGCAGGTGGTGGTAAGATGTTTGGATTCTCCATTTGAGTCGAATTTGAGGAACTATTGGCTGCTTGATCAATAGCTTGTGAAATTGATATAGTTGGTATCCTTGATCGATGCAGAACACGGTTGTACCTTTCTGATTTATCTATCTCCGGATCGAACACTAGTGGTGAGTTTCTACCCGAGTTTCGGGTATGCATGCAATCCTGTCACCTGCACACTTAAAACACACCAAGCGTAACAAGGAAATAATAAAATAAAGCAAGAACAAATAAACAAAACAAAAAAAAATAAATCAAATAACAAACACCAAGCGCACCGATTCCCCAGCAACGGCGCCAAAATTTGATCGATGTCGAAGTATCAACCAAATAAGATGTTAATTATGTGTTCCTATTCACCTTAAACTAGTTAGGGTAAGTAGGGTTGTCGATCCTCGTGGAATTAGTGGTCGGTGTATTGCGAATCGATTTATATGAAAACAAATAGCCGAATTACTAAATTACTTAAACCTAGTGCCTCTTGGCTGTAAAGATTGGATTTTTAGAATGATTATCAAATTAATTACTAAAACAAATTGGAAAGATTCAAACTTGATTAAGAAAACAATTATAAGAAAAAGCAACCAACTTCGGATCTAGGTTTGGTTTTCGGTAATCGTTTAATTTAACTTGATGGAAAATCCTTAATAGGGATTCTAAACGTGTAATGATTAAGTGATATCAATAATCAAGACTTAATAGGTCTTAATACACAATACCAATTCAATTAGAAACCAAAACTTGCAATCATGTAATTCCCGGAAAATTTAATGTCATTCAATAAAGGTTAACCAAAATCATTGCTTAAATAATCAAAACACAAGTTAAACTTATAAAAGAACTTAATGGGTTCTAAAGTTTAATCCCAACAAAGTTAAACATAAACAAAAACCTAATCACACAAAACCTAATACCCGAAGTCGATCACGAGAAGATTAGCCGCTCATCGTTCTTGAATGATCTTCAAAATCGTTGTTGATTTGCATTCCGGATGATTGGATTATGTTTGTGAAGGTTGGAATGGTGATTTGGTGGTCTAAGAACGCCCAAAAATCGTCTCCAAACGTATTAGGTCGAATAGGGGCCAAGTGGTTGCTAAAAGATAAGTAAAATACGTTTTTATAGGGTTTCAAAAACCCTCCCAGCGTAGCCTACGCCAGACAGCGTAGCCTACGCCAGACAGCGTAACCTACGCTGGGCCTCATTCTGCTGATTTTTTTAAGCTTCTGGCGTAGCCTACGGTGGCTACAGTAGGCTATGGTGGAAGCCTTTCTGCTGTACTTTGAATCTTTATTTCTTGACCCTTCCAATGCATAGTTTCATCATGTAAGCTTCCAACTTGCTTGTTTTACCTACAAAATCACTTCCAATGCATAGTTAACCTATTCAACTTAATCACATGCATATAAACGACTAATAATACGTAATATTTGACATTTAAACATTTATATTGTCGTTCCAACACCCTTACATCACATCCCCACACTTAACTTTTGCTTGCCCTCAAGCAAATCTAATTCAAACACTTAAGGACATTACAAACCAAAATCCTTAACTATGTCTTAGCTATGGTACCAAGTCATACCCCATTCTAGAATTACAACAATAATGTTTGGTTAGCAAGTAAAAGATGTGACACTTCATTCAAAATGGAATCTGCCTAATTAAACCTAACAAGCTTTCGGCTTTTATTGTCATGCAACACACCCATCACTATTGTTCACTCCTCTCGGTTTATTTCTAGATTGGTAAAAATTGCACCAATATATCACTCAAAAGGTCGATATGTGAAACCTTGCTATCATATGCTTGGGTGACAATCAAACTTCCACGGTAACACATAGACAATGCACAAATCAAAAGGACTTACGGGTTTTGGGCTTAGGGTAAGGTAGGAATGCTCGGCTGTGAATGTGGCTGAAATATTAAAAAAAAATCAACGCAATACCACTGTTGACACTCTTATTGATATAACTATTACTCACATAAACAAAACATGGGTATACCTTTAACCCGCAACCCATAACTTGCATTTTCAATTTTTTCTTCTTTTTTTTTCTCTTTTTTCTTTTTTTCTTTTTTTTTTCTTTTTTTTTTAACTAACACAATAAAACAATTACTGAATTAATACTAATGTTATCAACAGTGGTAAGTCAACTTGGAAACAAAAATTGATTTGGGCTGTAAAGATATGGGTTTGTCAAAATAAACGGTTTAAGGCTCGAAAGTGGCTACTATGGTGAATTTCAGGTATGGTGGTAAAACAAGAAATGGTATTAAAAGAAAAGGGAAATCCTAAATTGCCTCTATCATTTATGTGCATTTATCAAGTCTACCATCTCAGCATGCATCAAATCACACAAGTTCTGAAACAACGAATCACATGACCTACACTCGACAATTGAACAAATTTGTATGTGAACTAACAATCTAATAGGCTTCAACTCTCACCAAGTGGCAAATAAGGTTGCCAATGTGTGCATGCTTTTATTATACCAATAGCCTGTTAACCCTAACTAGGCAATTCTCAAATTTTTCTAAAGACCTTGCTAAACCTCATTATTTTTGCTATCTTATAATTAGACCATGACTACGGACCATTACATCAACATGTCAAGAATCAATTGGTATGCTTGTCGTTTTCGTGTCAGATTGGATTGCTTCAAAACAATAAAAATTTTCAACTTTCCCTCATCCCCACACTTGAGATACATTGTCCTCAATGTATGGTATTTAAGTTAAGTGTGTGAGTTTTTCTTTGCAAATCAATTTATTCGATTAATCAACACAAACAACTTTCCAACCTGAACCGACCCACATAAAAACATAACCACTCCCAACACATATTAAAAATAATAATAACACCACCAAAATAGAAACACAAACTACTTAAAAAAACACAATAAACATAAAGCATAAGAATCAATGTCGGGTTGCCTCCCGATTAGCGCTAAGTTTTTGGTCTTCAGCCAGACCGTACCTGCGACCACTCATGGTGGTCGAGTAGGATACTTGACACCGGTATTCTTCAAATGATCACGTGGGTCTTCAACTAGATCGTATTTTGGCCCAAACATCAATGCCTCAACTCCGCCTTTTATAGGATCAAGTGGATCGCCAACTTTTTTCATAATTTTAGGCTTCTCATCTTTTGCTTCCACTTTCATAATTTGTTCTTTATTTTCTTTAAATTCAACCATTTCCTTTAAGTTCACATGCTTATTCCTGTCATACTTAAAATCATTCTCAAAATTAATGTCCCCATTTACATGTGAAATACAAGTGGGAACACACACGTTAGTCATATCTGCCACAAAAACATTATCATTAACAAAATAATTGATTGTCTTGGAAAATACATTAAAACGTAACTTACGGGTTTCGTAGGTCATGTCAATTGTTCCATCACAACAATTAATTTGAGCATTGGCAGTTGCTAAAAATGGTCGACCCAATATGACTTTAGATTGCTCGTTTGTACTTACTGGTGCATAATCAAGCACCATAAAGTCTACTGGGTAGTAGAATTCTCCCAACTTGATTATTACATTCTTTACCATTCCCCGTGGTCGTTTTTGGGTCAAGTCAGCTAACACCAACGTGTTGTCAACTTCCTCTAGAGGACCAAACTCATACTGATCGTATAACATACCTGGCAAGATACTAACAGCTGCTCCATAATCCAAAAGTGCTCTTTTTATCTTTAACTTGCCTACTTTGATTGGAATGATGGGTGCTCCTGGGTCACCCTCTTCCATTGTATCGGCTTTGTCTTCCTTATCTACAACTTGTTGTGAAAAAGAACTAAAGTCATTGTCAATAATTTTAGAGTCAAGAAGGATACTAACCGAATTAATGTGAACATTTCTTAAATTTTCTGTGTTGGTTCCTTGATGTTGAGGATTGATCATGGTATCACTCGGTAGCTTTTCAGGGTTCCTTTTAATTTGAGCCACATCCTCTGTAAGTTGACCCACTTTTTTGTTTAATGCTTCAATAGCTTTGTCTCTTATTTCATTCTCCCACTTGTTCTCTTGCATGTTTTCCTTCATCATATTCATCAAAGCATCCAACTTTGCATTTATAGATTCTTTACCACCAGTTACTCCAGTTTGAGAATTAGATTGATAACTTCGTGATGAACTTCCTTGTTGGCCCCCATGGTTGTAACTTCCTTGAAAATTAAGGTTCATCTGGTTTGAAGCATTTCCATACTGAAAGTGTGGATGATTCCTCAAACCGGGGTGATAAGTATTGGAGTTCATATCAAATTGTTTCCTCTCTCCATATACTTGATTCAACTCTTCATGTTGACCTAAAAGCAACGGACACTCTACACTTGCATGTCCTAACTTGGCCAGTTGTCTTTCCAAAAATGCAATTCTTTCTTTAGCCTCATAATCGGTGGTGGTTGACCTTGCTGGAGCGGGCTTTGACCGTCTAATTGCCGAAGCTTGAGCTTTGGAATTCTTGCACATTCTTTCTAGGAATTCCCAATCCATATCTTCATGATTAGATAAGAATGTTCCATTACTTGTAGAATATAAGTATTTCCTTTCCTTCGGTGTTAGTCCATCTGAAAATGCTTTAATCAATTCCCACCTCTCAATACCATGATGAGGACACATGCGGATCAACTCCTTGAATCTCGTAAACGCCTCATGAAACTGTTCACCCATTTGTTGCTGGAAAGATCTAATGGCATCTCTTGCATCACTTGTTTTTCCCATAGAATAGTATTCTTCAAGAAAGACCCTTTGCATCTCTTGCCAAGTATGAATACTATTGTTAGGTAAAGTGAGGAACCACTGCCTTGCTCTATCTTTCAAGGTGAATTGGAAAAGCCTCAGTCTAACCTCATCTTGAGTGAAATGATTACCTCCAATTGTGCTACAAATGGCATCAAACTCAGCTAAGTGCACATATGGTTCCTCAGTTGCAGATCCTCTAAATGGTGGAAGAGTCGTGAGGTATTGTGGGCGAACCTCAAAAGTTCTCCCTCTTCGATTAGGAGGCACAATAGGATTAGGGTTCTCCGAAATAGCAGGCTTAAAGTGGCTATCAACACCCCTCACATATGCTTGATTAGGTCTTCTTGGGCGATTAACGTTATCATTATCGCGACCCCTATATTGATTAAAGGCCGGTTGTGCATTCCATTCGTGTTGATCAAAACCCCAATTGTTGTCATCCCTCTCATGTCCATTATTGTCGTCCATATTACCGCCCCAATTACCATAACCATCATCGTAATGGTTATAATCATTGTTATCCCAATCATCTTCATCGTTCTCATTACCCGTATGAACACTATGCATACTCACATGGTTTTCATAATTACCTCTACCACCTTGATTCAGATTAGGTGGTGCTCTTCGGTTTTGATTTGGGTTTAAGTTATCACGAACTTGAAAAGGCGGTTGGTTTTGGTTTTGATTTCTATTACCAAGATTGTTAGGTGGGTGTTGGTTGTCGGGTTGGTTTTGATTTTGGTTGTGTGGAGGAGGGTTTGGATGTTGGGGTGGTGGTTGTTGAGCAGGTGGTGGTAAGATGTTTGGATTCTCCATTTGAGTCGAATTTGAAGAACTATTGGCTGCTTGATCAATAGCTTGTGAAATTGATATAGTTGGTATCCTTGATCGATGCAGAACACGGTTGTACCTTTCTGATTTATCTATCTCCGGATCGAACACTAGTGGTGAGTTTCTACCCGAGTTTCGGGTATGCATGCAATCCTGTCACCTGCACACTTAAAACACACCAAGCGTAACAAGGAAATAATAAAATAAAGCAAGAACAAATAAACAAAACAAAAAAAAAATAAATCAAATAACAAACACCAAGCGCACCGATTCCCCGGCAACGGCGCCAAAATTTGATCGATGTCGAAGTATCAACCAAATAAGATGTTAATTATGTGTTCCTATTCACCTTAAACTAGTTAGGGTAAGTAGGGTTGTCGATCCTCGTGGAATTAGTGGTCGGTGTATTGCGAATCGATTTATATGAAAACAAATAGCCGAATTACTAAATTACTTAAACCTAGTGCCTCTTGGCTGTAAAGATTGGATTTTTAGAATGATTATCAAATTAATTACTAAAACAAATTGGAAAGATTCAAACTTGAATAAGAAAACAATTATAAGAAAAAGCAACCAACTTCGGATCTAGGTTTGGTTTTCGGTAATCGTTTAATTTAACTTGATGGAAAATCCTTAATAGGGATTCTAAATGTGTAATGATTAAGTGATATCAATAATCAAGACTTAATAGGTCTTAATACACAATACCAATTCAATTAGAAACCAAAACTTGCAATCATGTAATTCCCGGAAAATTAAATGACATTCAATAAAGGTTAACCAAAATCATTGCTTAAATAATCAAAACACAAGTTAAACTTATAAAAGAACTTAATGGGTTCTAAAGTTTAATCCCAACAAAGTTAAACATAAACAAAAAGCTAATCACACAAAACCTAATACCCGAAGTCGATCACGAGAAGATTAGCCGCTCATCGTTCTTGAATGATCTTCAAAATCGTTGTTGATTTGCATTCCGGATGATTGGATTATGTTTGTGAAGGTTGGAATGGTGATTTGGTGGTCTAAGAACGCCCAAAAATCGTCTCCAAACGTATTAGGTCGAATAGGGGCCAAGTGGTTGCTAAAAGATAAGTAAAATACTTTTTTATAGGGTTTCAAAAACCCTCCCAGCGTAGCCTACGCCAGACAGCGTAACCTACACTGGGCCTCATTCTGCTGATTTTTTTAAGCTGCTGGCGTAGCCTATGGTGGCTACAGTAGGCTACGGTGGAAGCCTTTCTGCTGTACTTTGAATCCTTATTTCTTGACCCTTCCAATGCATAGTTTCATCATGTAAGCTTCCAACTTGCTTGTTTTACCTACAAAATCACTTCCAATGCATAGTTAACCTATTCAACTTAATCACATGCATATAAACGACTAATAATACGTAATATTTGACATTTAAACATTTATATTGTCGTTCCAACACCCTTACATCATGTTTATCGTTCTAGCTTTCCGAATGGTTATATGTCTAGATATCATTGACGGTTGTTTAGGCTAATTCCATATATCATGTGTAAAAATGGTCTCACCTCGAGTTTGTATTATTTGTTAGTTCTATGCTAAGTGCAATCAAAGTCCAAGTGATATATTTAATTGATTGTGTATCTTCGTCTTTATTTCCTCGCTTTATTAGTTTAACTTGCTAATCCTTTTAGTTAATTTAATATTTACAAATCCAAACTCAAATGATCGGTTAAATAGTGATGATTATTTAGTATTGGGAGCCATTGTGTCCACGGATCGATACTCGATTCTTACCTCAATATATACTACTATACGGTAGATGCGTTTGCTTATTGTGTGTAGTTAGTCTAAAGGGGATAATCTTTTCTTAAATTAAAACTAAATTGTGTGAAAAATCCTTTCTAAAAATATATATATATATATACATATATATATATACATATATATATATATATATATATATACTTTACACACATCAATAAAGTTTTTAAATTAATAAATTGGTTATTATTATTAATAATTAGGGTTATTTAAAGTTTAGGGTGGCAAATTGCAGTTTTAAAACTTAAATTAAAAACCTTTTGACACAAAATGTTAACATTGCAATTGCAGGGACCAAGTTGTAATTTTTTTAAATCACATTGTATCCCCTTTTCCCTGTTTCTCCGGCCAACTCCTGTTAGTCTCCGACGAGGGTAAACCTCGGATTCCGTCCAATAAACCAGAATCATACGCTCCATATTTCTCGTGAGTATGTTTCGAACCTTTGGTGCCATTTAATTCGGATTAAAAATCGCTATTGACCAAACTCGAAATCGAAATCCCCATAAAAAATCAAATCAGTTTCAAATACAAAGGTCAATCAGTTGACTAAATTATACAAATAGAAATTTATTCAAATACATTTTGAATTCAAACACTTTAATGTTAAAAACTTAAATCTGCTTAATCGATTTCAACTTGAATCAAGAAACGTCCAAACGTACATTAAACTCATTCGAGTCAAGACTGTAATAATTGTTGGTATATAACCGCCTAAAGAAATTTAGGGTGGATCCTTTTAACTCTATAAACACCCATTTTTTTCGGAAACACACACACGTAAGCAATTGATCATCGTATTCATCTCGTTCTAGTCGTGGTCGTTCTTGTTCTTGTTTTCTATCAAAGCTACACCAAATTAGGTAACAGAATTCATCATCACACTCAATTAAACTTGGATAATCAAAGCCTCATGTTTATTACTGTAATCATCATCGAATTCAAGTTCAATATGGATCAATTTCCACCTAGGGTTTATATGGATTTGAGGAACTATGTAATATTTATTCTCATAACTTACAAATCAATATCAAACTATATTTGAGCCTTAGCCCAATGGTCAAAACCCACGCTCACTACACAGGGAACTCGGGTTCGAACCTGCGCACCCCTTGCTATTTTCTTTTATTGATTTTAATTTTAGAAGAAAAAAATATATTTTTTATTTGTTAAATTGATATAAAAATTATTTTTTATAAAATTTACTCCTGAAATTAATAATTAATTTCTAAAAAAAATTTGAACATTATAATTATCTATTTTTAATGGTCTTAATCTTATAAAAATATTATTAAAGTTATTTAAAAAACTATAAATCAAAACCTAAAATATTTTAAAGTATTTTGCATTATTTAAATAATTAATTATCATATTAATCAATTTGACCAAGTCGTTAAATAATTAATTATTAAATTAATTATTTAACTTTTAAACATTTTGATATTCATTCAGATACTATAGATTAAATGTTCTATTACACTAATCATTATCTACAATTTTAATTATTTAAGAGAAATGTTCAAATAAAAAGTCTCTTAATAATAAATAATGTAAGAAGTATACTCAACTATCAATATTTTTAATCAATGGTTAAAATCAAATTGTAGTAAAAAAATTTTTAGAGAGGTATTTTAGAAATAAACATTTTTGTTGACTTTTTTTAAGTTCCCCTATTTTTTCAAACGTTATAACTTTTATGTATAATATTATTTTTTATAAAAATTACACCATAAAAACGAGTGTTTCTTTATCTTTAAAATGAGTATAGTATTGTTATATAAAAATATAATATTTTTTTATATTTTAAGCTCATATCACGTCATTGTGTATTTAGTGTAGTTAATTATGTTTTTTGTTAGTTATTTTGTTTGTTATTAGGTATTGTGTTTTTTTATATACTATTGTGTTTTTTTTAATGATGAATCTTAAAAAATATAATGGTGGAATAACATTGTTGTGTATCTCTAATATGTATAACAAAATAATAAATTAACAACTAATTAATCTAATAGATTAAAAAAATGATAAAATAACACAATGTCTCATTGTGTTTTTTATCGTCATTGTGTTATTTTAAACACTATGAACTTTTAAAAAAAATCCATTCGTGAAATAACATTATTATGTACTTGATAGATTACAATAAGTTTATATAATCTATAAAAAACAATACCAATAATAACACATTAACACTAAGAGTTTTAATAAATATATTGGCGAAAGTATATCATTATGTTTTTCTAATTGTAAAACAAAATGATTGATAATAAGTTTATATAATCTATAGAAATAATGATAACACAAAATGATCTAAAACGTAAAACACAATAATTAATACCTATTAAAAATGATGTAAAATATATGACATAATAAATTGTTATTTGACACAATGAACTGACGTATTTGACATAATGACCAAAATTCCATCATGTTTAAAACAATAGGACACATGTCAAGCTCACAATACTTCTTAAAATTTTTAGATTAAATCTCCTTTTTTGGTCAACTCTATCCATTATTTAATCATTTTATTCTATTTAATCAAGATATATAAATTATATTATTTTATTTAAACAATTTGTTAAACATAAATCCTAATAGAAACCCTAATCATACATTATCCTTAAATCATATTATTATTTTAATATTAGGGTTATTGAATTTTAATAATCCCAACTTTCATTTATTGGCCGGGATTAATCACAACTCAAAAAATGTTTACAAGCATTCTCAACTTTGAGCTTATTTTCTTTCAACAATCCCTAACTGACTGAAAGTTAACACAGTTAGTTTTTCTATGGCATTCACTGTTATTATGGCCAAAACATTGAGCAGAAAGTTGAACTCAACCATTGGTCCGTCACTCTAAAACTTACGCATGTTAAAACCCGTCAATCTCCACCTTCTGAGCTGAACCACTCAATTTATTTGAGGTACATTTCAGCTGATATCAGAGGCTAGACACCAAAAAACGGACTAGATGGAGGCTGGGCGGCGGCGTAGTTGAAAAATGGCTCAATGTTGGCCCCATTTTATAAAAAACTAACGGCGGTTAACTCTCAGTTAATAAGGGATCGTTGGAGGAAAATGAATTCAAAGTTGAGAGTGTTTGTAAATATTTTCTGAGTTGGGATTAATCCCGGCCAATAAATGAAACTTGGGATTATTAAAATCCAATAACCCTTAATATTAAGATACCCTTCCTTAGGTCAAAATTGTGAAGAAACCATTGGTGTCTAATTTAAGTATTTTGTTGTTTAAATTATATCCTAATATCAATGTGAGTATTCATAGCTCATTTTTATGTTTTATATTTTGGAGAAATAATGTGATTCATATTCATTCATTGTTATTCTATTTAAAAATATAATTCAAGATATTCTATATTATTAATTGCAATTATGTATGCATAGTTAGATAAACTAGATAATAACATAATCATTAATTCATTCAATCATGCTAACAATAATAGATCTATTTGTTTGATAAACCCACCTAATATGGTTATTCGAGTGACTGTGACAGAACTGTTGGTTTGACAAACCCACCCCATTATGAATATTCGAGTGGTTATTAGAACGGATTAATTAATTCAATCAATCATAAGACTTCATCAGTGTACCAAGTAAATACAATCGTTTGGTTTGATTGTTTTTTAATTGCTTTTTATGTTACACAATTGCACTTATAAGTCTTGACATTTTCATGTGAATTTAATTGTTTTCAATCAATTTAATCAATCTATATATGTATGTCAAAACTATGTTTACTTACCGGCTAATTTGTTAGCTGACTCGTTAATTTTTCACATGATTTCAGGAAATGCAGTTAAGAGAAATTTTTCATGCTCATTTAAGACTTAGACCAAAATTAATAAAAGACAATTTTATTATGTTCATTTGAATAATTGTTTGATTGTAATATATTGTTTTATTAGTATTATTCAATGAAAAATGATATTTAATATTATTTTAACTTATTAATTTTATGTTCTATAAACAATCGATTCCATATTTGTACGCTCCGGTAAATCCACCATCAGTTGGGGTGCGACAAGGATGATCTATTTAGGCAGGCCAGCCCAAAGCATGTGCAAACTGGGCATGGGCACAAGGGACATACCAAAGGAAGGGCCCAAAATCGACTATGGATTTATTAGTTCTAGCTCGAGTCTCTAGGTTGCAAATGAAGCCTCATTTCATTTTTTGAATTATTAATACATGGGGATGGGCCCCACACACAATTTGTGTATCCAATAATCAGTTCATCAATTGATGAAAGGGATGAAAGGAATAGAGACCCACAACTAATGAAAGTTAATTTTTTTAGATTTTATTTTGTTTAATTGGTAAAAATCATAGAATGTGTATTTAATTGTTTTTCTTTTCAATTTAGTGCCTATGTATTCGAATTAAGCTCATGTATCGTGGTATTATTTTTATATACAAATCATAGGACTTAACTTTTTTTTCTTTTTCTTTATAAGAATATGTGTTGGAGGTGATGGAAGTAGGAAATGGGCTTCCTTCATATGTGATGGTTCGAGCTTTCGTTCTTGTGGGTTTGAGAGTGAAGAGTAGATGTTATACGCAAGTTTTTTTTAGATCGTTTTCATAGGTGTTCATTTGTCTAGTTTCTATCAATTTGTTGTCACTTGGTATGTTTCCAGGTTCATAGTTTTGTTTTCATTCTTGAATGTTAAAAATATTACTATTAAATAAAATTAGATATCATCTACGTAATTACGTTAGGGCGGGGTAAATTTTAATCAGAAATTACAAGTTTATATATTAAGGGGCCTTTTTTTACTTGACGTACAGGGCATCCAAAATCTCGAGGCCCGCCCTGTATTTAGGTACGGGAGTTACACGTACTTAACTTGGGATGATTTTGAAGCACTTTTTACATTGGAAGAGCTGATCGGCGTTGTCATTAGTTATTATATGATACAAGTGCTTGAATTAGTTAAATTAAGTGTTCGTAAAACATAATTTATCAAATCATTTTAGTGTTTGTAAGTTAACAAGTACTTGTTTGAGCAAATCAAGAATGGGTCAAAAAAGAGATAGTGGAAATTGTTTTGTTAGCCCCACTCCAACCACTCCAATTGAACATAAAGCGAAATCTAAAAAAATCTATGATTCAAGTAGAAGTGTTGAAGATCTGTTGTCTAAAGGAAAGAATAATTATATTGTCTTGATTTTCAACATTCATAGGTTTGATTTTTAAAACCATCTCTCTTAATTAACAAGAATTAAGTACTTTTTTGAAAATTTAATTTTATACATTAATAAAAGAGTAACTATTAAGTACACGGGGCATCATCATATTTTTTCTAATCAAAATTTTCTTGTTTCTCTCCTATTAAATAATTATATTAATTATTAATAATATTATTTAGTTTTTTCAGATTAAAATATATTTTAAATAAATTAAAATAAATCTTTTAATTAATTTTATTTCTAAAGAAATAAATTATAAAATAAAGAACTTATAAAACATAAAACTTTTCTAAAATCTAAAAAAATTTAAAATTGGTGTTTTTAAAAAGTAAAATTTTATAAACAAAATAATAATTAAAATCGAGAGTTATAATAAGAAAACTTTTTAAAAATGACATTTTTTAAAGCAGTTTGTCTTCATAAAAATGTTTAATTCTTTCGAAAAAATGAAAAAGTGTGGAAAGAAGAATTTAAAAGTTGATATCATTGTCTTGTGATGAAAACTCAATAAAACACTTAAGTTTTCCCCCAATGATCTTTTCAATCTCTCAAATATAACATCAAGATGTTATATATTCAACGCTCAATAATCATGGTGCGAAAACCCATGATTAATGATATGATGATCCGTGTGTGAGTGTGTGGTTGTGTGTAATTGCTAGTGTTTGAATGCTATGAATGATAATGATTGATTGTATTGATAATTGTTCAAAAGCTTACAAAGGATTAGGGTATACTACTATTTATAGTCAATACATAAAGCTATGTACAGTTACTAAAATACCCTTACGTAAAACAAAATTACATAAATAACACTAAGTCTATAAGCTGTCCGTTGTGAATGTTGATCGTCCGCTGTGGATGACATGCTGTCCGTTGTGGATGGTAATTGAACTATCCGTTGTGCCTTGGATGTTGTCCGATGTGAACACTTGGTTGAATGTTTATCTTGTTATTTGTCCGCTGTGAAGTGTTCATCCGTTGTGGATGAACATCCGCTGTGAACTGTTCAGCAACTGGGATGTTAGTCATCTGCTGTGTGATTTTTCATCGGTTGTCTACACTTGGGATTTCATTCTTCATCTGCTGTGGATACTTAGCAAAAATTCCTTTTTATCTACACACCTGAAAAAGAAATTTAAACTAAATTAGTGTATGTTATGAATGTTTATGATACTAATGTGTTAGTTAATGATTGTTTGGATGTTAGAATATATTATGTTTGATTATGGCAAGCATTATCCTTTCAATGCACTTATTTAGTCCAACAATACTCCCCCTAAGTATGATGTTGCCATCTTTTGATATTTGCTTGTTATTGTTGTGTTTATTAGTAATGATGTGTGTTTGTGTTTGTTATGAATGATTGCAATGGTTGTGTGATCAACTTAGATTGTTTGATTGACTGTTTGAATGTTTTGCATGATTGAATGATTGAAGTTTAGAAATGTTTGATATATTTGTTATGCTTGGTTAGGTATGTATGATTGATTTGATTTTCCTCTTTGATTGTTATTGAACCTTTAGGTGTGTAAGGATCTATCCTTTATCGATTACAATATCAAGTGAAAAGCAAAAACTCAAATCATGCGAGAAATACAAAGAAGCTAGAACTCCAAGAAGATGGATAAAAATCTCATCGCGTGAAAACTTAGAGTTGCCGAGCGAGAACTTCATGTTCTCGTGCGAGAACATTTGGATAGTATATATATAGATGTTTTTCCTTTGTATTTCATCATGTGTGTTCATTTGTAAAGGTGCTCTGAGAGTGAGAGAGCATAGAGATGTGTTATAGGCCACCCGAGGGGAGCTCACCTCGGGTGGATCGAGCTTAAACGATGTATACTCCTTTAGTATTGTAATCATTTGATTTATAATATTCGATTGAGTTTGATTAATGTTCGTTGATATCAGACATCCGTATTAATTTGATTATCAAGTGTAACAATATGTGGAATCGATCGTGACGAGGACTTTATATTTGGTATTAGAGCAAGGTGTTGCTCTTGATACACGGATTTTCATTCCGCGATCATCCGTTTAAGATGTTAAACATGGAGGTTGAAGATCTAAAGGTTTAGATCAAGCTTGGATCGGTTTCGAAGGAGAAGAAGGTGAAACCAAGGGTGAACACACGTGTAATCGGCTTTGTTACATCATTACGCTCGATATTTTCAACTTCTGGTGGAAAAGAAGATATCAAACTGTAGCATTAATTCAAAATCATAAAAGTCGATTTTGGTTGAAGTTTTCGCAGTAGTAACTGCATCGTGCGAGAAATTTGCAAAAATAACCATATTTTGAGAAAAAAATTTCATGAGAAAACTTTCCATGCAAAAACTTTCATGCGAAAACTTTCATGTGAGAACTTTCCATGTGAGAACTTTCCATGTGAGAACTTTTTCATGAGAAAACTTTACATGAGAAAACTTTTCATGAGAAAACTTTTCATGAGAAAACTTTTCATGAGAACACTTTTAATGATTACACTTTTCATGACAAAAACTTTTCAAGACAAAATTTTTCATGAGAAAAGTTTCATGCAAAATCTTCATAGCAGTAACCTTCATTTACGAAAATTTTCTCATGCAAAAACTTTACCGTGTTAAAACTTCATCATCCATAAACTATATCTGGAAGATGCTAGATGATTTGAAGTTTGGTACTTAAATTGGGGTTTTTATTTTGTTTAATCAAGTTCAAGATTCTATATCTACAAAATTTGATTCGAGTCGTTCGTGAATTGAATCTTGACAATGTGGGCTTATCTTATCTTACTGATGGGGACAATGATCAAACGGTTTAATAAAGTGAAGAATCAAGATTGTTTGGTATTCTTGCTCTGAAAATATAGGCTTATTACATCTTACTTAGGAGGAAGAATACTTTAGATGATCTAGTTCGTCGTCATCGGATTGAAGAATCGGGTTCTTCGGGAATCCAAAATGGAAGTTGAACCTCTCTATCATATGCCTAATACATCTTAAGTTGTAAGTAATCAAGATAAAACAGTTTAATCTTGATTCAAACGTGATATCATTTATGAAGCTATACATTAGGAGGAGGTTAAAGCTGAGGGGGAAGACTGAAGTGACAGATACCTGATGATTAGATAATTTTTGAAGATGAGTGACTGAAGTAAAACATAGCTTGATATCATAATCCATAGGGGGGAATTGTAAGGACCTAGGCTTTATGGATTACAGTATCAAGTGAAAAGCAAAAACTTAAATCATACGAGAAATACAAAGAAGCGAGAACTCCAAGATGATGGATAAAAATCTCATTTCGCGAGAACTTCATGTTCTCGTGCAAGAACATCTGGATAGTATATACAGATGTTTTTCCTTTGTATTTCATCACGTGTGTTCATTTGTAAAGGTTCTCTGAGAGTGAGAGAGCATAGAGATGTGTGATAGGCCACCCGAGGGGAACTCACCTCAAGTGGATCGAGCTTAAACGATGTATACTCCTTTGGTATTGTAACCATTTGATTTATATTATTCGATTGAGTTTGATTAATTTTTGTTGATATCACACAAGCACACATCCGTCTTAATTTGATTATCAAGTGCAACAATATGTGGAATCGATCGTGACGAGGACTTTACAAGGGTGTGATGGACCAGCTTCATCAACATTTTTCTGAACTTCTGATGTAGCCTTCAAAGACTCTTCAGAAATGATGATCTGATGATCATGCATAATAGATATCACCACTTGTTGATCATTCACCTGCTCTAGATGAGCATAAGTCCAAAACTGGGCAATATGATCTTCATAGATCTCTAGTCTAGCTGTCATAGCATGAACAAGCCTTGTTTTTCTAATTGCTTGAATAATGTCTCTATAGTTTTCAGCCTTTGGTGAGCCTGGATTGAGAAAGTCACAGAGATTGTGATCTCTGACAAACAATAAGTTTGCCATATCTGCAATGAATAAGAACAATGTTAGTAACTTGTATGTTAATGATGTGTTATGATGAATATGATGAAATGTTGATCAAGTGTTCACTGTTCTGTTGTGATTGTTATGAAATAAAGATATATGTATGCTTAACACTTGAGATTGGTCTAAGTGTATGTTTGTTTAACATTACCAACATGAATCAGTTTGACCTTTCAAAAGTCAACATTTGGTCAATTTTGTTCATGCAAAGCTTGTATGTTTCAAGTTGTTTTGATTTAAATTGTTTTGCATCATGTTTGTTTTATCACAAAGAGTTGTTTGTGTCATATTATACACTGGTATCATTTCATACAAACTCAACTTGAAAACTTTCAGTTTGACTGTTAAAGTCAAAACCTTCATTGAATGCACATTGAATGCTTATGCATTTAATGATGTTGTGATGAATGTTATGCCAAATTAACTAACTATGCTTGTTTGTAACTGATTTTGAACATGTTTGAAAGTTTATAACACATTTCAACTTATATTTAACAATTTTAAAGATAAAAAATCTAATTTTGACTTATTTTAGCATGAACATCATGACTGTTCATAAACCCGATGAACACTTAATCAAATTGCATGAAATTAATATATCATTACACATTCGACTAAGGTTATCTAACACATATTCAGTGTTTGATTTGATTTAAAACATCAAATGATTCATGTTTTGGTTTCAGTTCAATGTTCGACTTAAGTCTAAAAAAGTTCGAATCAGAATCATTGAAAAAGATATTTTAATGAGTGTTTGATGATTATAATGGTGTTGTTATACCTATTTGATCGTGAATCCGTAGATAAATCAAATAGAGTTTAGGTTTTAGAAGATCAGGGTTTTAAGGGTTTATAGCACTGTTTGTAACTTTTTAAAAATTTGATTTTTCTCTCACACACTCGTGATGAATGAAAAAATGACAAGTGTTGATGTATATATACAACGGACAAAATGACTATCCGTTGTGGGTATAGTGTATGTGTACACTGTGTGAACAGTTTAACTTAAAATTTAATTTTAAGTCATGCGTTGTGAAATACACATGCGCTGTGTGAACAGTGCGTCTGCTGTACAATTTTAAACTTGTACGCTTTGGACCCCTTGTATGTTTTACTATGTTCACAGCGGATGGTCAATTGGTCATGCGGTGTGCACACTTGATTGAAATTTGAAATTCACAACTGATGACTAAAAAGTCATACGCTGTGTTTGACCAGTGTTTCCAAAGTGGATGAACAATTATTCATACGGTATAGACACTTTGAAAAATTGTTTTATTGTTTACAACAGATAAACATTTGTTCATACGCTGTGTACACTTGATTGATTTAAAAACTTTCACAACGGATGACTTATTGTCATGCGCTGTGGAGCCCCTTGTGTGATTGTGTAAATGTTTACAACGTATGATTACCGAGTGCATATGTTGTATACACTTGCACTGTTTCAATAACGAATGACTAATGTTAGTCATACGCTATGAGATGGTACTGTATTCACAGTGGATGTTTTAGAAACATCATCCGCTATAAACACTTGGTGTATTTTGAGTGTAGATGATTTACTGTAGTCACAGCGGATGTATGTTTGTATGTCCGCTGTGTCAATAGTTGACAGTTTTTAAAAAAAAAAATTTTTGAAAAATCATGATTAATTTTCTTCCGAAGAAAAAGTTGTTTTTTTTCCTTCTAAAGCATATTATATTTTTGTTTGATTTTCTTCCGAAGCAAATTTTGTTTGTTTTTCAAACTTTGAATGTTTGTTAAAATTTTATAATTTTAACATAATCAATGTATGGATGCTAAAATGTCACTCACAAGTAACATTATGCATGTATATGTGTCAAACTGTCGTGTTGGAGTGCTGGCTTGACATGGCTTTATTTAAAGCTCAACTTTAATATTTCAAATTTTAAAATTGTATGATTATGCACATGTTCTACTGACTTTGTTATTTCCATGTTCATTTTTCTCTCCCAAATTTTTTTGCATATTTTGTAAAAAGTGTATATAATAACAAATATTTTAAATGTGGTTTTTGGAAATTTCAAAGTCCATAATGATTGTTTGTATTATAAGCTTGGCTAGAGAGATATAATAACATCTAACAAAGAATGACTGTTTTTTGCTTGCTTGGACATGAATCACGTGTACATGACATGATATCATACCAGTAAGAAATTCTCATTGAGTTATTTGAATGGTTGTTGAGAATAGACATAGACTAATACAGTTTTGATCGTAGATATTGTTGTCCAATTAAACTCATGCATGGTATTAATAATTCATTGAAACTGATGAAAACTCAATAAAACACTTGAGTTTTCCCCCAAGGATCTTTTACATCAAGATGATATATATTCAACACTCAATAATCATGGTGCGGAAACCCATGATTAATGATATGATGATCCGTGTGTGAGTGTGTGATTATGTGTGATTGCTATTGTTTGAATGCTATGAATGATAAATGCTTGATTGTATTGATAATTGTTGAAAAGCTTACAAAGGATTATGGTATATTGCTATTTATAGCCTATACAAAAAGCTATATACAATTACTAAAATACCCTTATGTAAAACAAAATTACATAAATAATCCTAAGTCTATAAGCTGTCCGCTGTGAATGTTGATCGTCCGCTGTGGATGACATGCTGTCCGTTGTGGATGGTAAATGAGCTATCGCCTTGGATGCGTTCCGTTGTGAACACTTGGTTGAATGTTTGTCTCGTTATTTGTCCGCTATGAAGTGTTCATCCTTTGTGGATGAACATCCGTTGTGAACTATTCATCAGCTGGGATGTTAGCCATTCGTTGTGTGATTGTTCATCGACTGTTTACACTTGGGATTTCAATCTTCATCCACTGTGGATACTTAGCAAAAATTCTTTTTTATCTACAATACTGAAAAAGAAATTTAAACTAAACTAGTGTATGTTATGAATGTTTATGATACTAATATCTTAGTTAATGATTGTTTGGATGTTAGAACACATTATGTTTGATTATGGCAACCATTATCCTTTCAATGCACTTCTAAGTCCAACATTTTGTTACTTATAGTGCTTAATCATACGTAATTTCAATCTTATATTGTCATAAAATATTATTTTATAATTAATAAGTTTTTATTTTATTTAATTTTTTATTCATTCAACATGTGTAATACACGAGTTTTTTAAAAAAATACTATATAATAAAAGAAGGTTTAGTGACGTCACATGTCACCTTTTAGACTTTCTCATATCATTTTACTCTATAAAATGGTAATATACATTTTAGCATTTATTTAATTTTCTCACTTTTTTAAATGCCATATAATAAATTACTAGAGTTAATTACGCAAATTGTGCCTGTGGGTTATAGAAAATAATAGGTTTGATGGGTACTAAAAGTTTTTTGTAACAAGTTGGGCAATTGTGTTTTCAAATTGTAACGAGAGGTATTAACACTAACAGATGTTAACTTTTCTGCTAAACATAAGGGTATTTTTGTCTTTTCACTTGAGAAGGATTACTAATGTAACTTAAGACTCTTTATGTCATTGAATATATATAAGGGAGTGTTTTTGTAATTTACTATGTAACTTAACACACTATATATATATATATATATATATATATATATATATATATATATATATATATATATATATTCAATATTTCACCACCACCGCCAGCCCCGACCGTTAGGCCCAAGTGCCGGCCACCACCACTAGCCCCCACCGTTGACCACCATCGCCAGCCCCCACCGTCAGGCCTACCTCGTCACATCATTGTCACCACCACCATCTTCAGTTTAAATCAAACAACAAAACCGTCAATGCCATCTTCATCATCGCATCATCGGCACCATCTCACCATTATCAACATCTCATCATCAGCACCATGGCACCTTCCACCGCTAATTCATCTCCAATTAACCACCACTACTACCAAGAATTTCCAATTAGGTATTGTTTAATTTGGGTTTTAGGGTTTTAAACAAGTCACAGGAGGTGGGGGAACCACTAATGTGTTTGGATCTGGTCGTGGTGGTGTGTTCGGAGAAGGAAGGGTGCAACCGGTTGATGGTGGCTGTGGCGGTGATGGTGGTTTAGTGGTGCTGGTGATGGTGATATGAATGTGAGTGGGAGGGAGATGAAATTGGGTGGGTTGGGGGGTTTTTACTGGTTAACAAGAGAAAGGAAAAGGGGATTTGGTGAGATAATGATGATTGTATGTTGGTGGAGGTGGGGATGATGGTGATGGTGCTGTTGCGATGGTGGTGATGATTCGATTACGGTGGTTACTGTTGTTAGATGGTGGTGATTATAGTCTTCGTGTGTGTTCGATGGTGGCCGGTGGGCAGAAGGGTTGGGTGGTGGTGACGGTGGGTAGATGGTGGTGGTAGTGGGTATATGGTGGTGATGGTAGCTGATTGGGAAGAGGGTTGGGTTTTTGAAAGTTATATGTAATTACACTAATGGTCATTGAATAAAAGAAATATATAGAATTACAAAATAGTTCATCAAAGGTATTTTAGTCATTTCAATTAAATTTAACAAAACAACTAACGTATGTTAGTTTTAATACCTTAACTCGTTACAAAATTTAAAACACAATATCCCAACCTGTTACAAAAAAATCTTAGTATACAAACCTGTCATATTTTATAAATCACAGGGACCATTTATGTAATTAACTCTAATTACTATGTATATCTCTCTCTTCTATCTCCCTCTCTCGCTCTCTCATTTAAGTTTTATAATATCAAGAGTATTTTTAAAAAAAGATTTTTTAATACCACTTCTTTTATTAAACCAAAACTTTTATAAATTTAATATTTTTTAAACCATTGAACTTTTATAAAATAAAATATTTTAAATTGGTCTTTTTTAAATTTTATATAAAAATTAAAATAAGAAAACAACAAAAATAAATAAACAATATTTTTATAAAAAATATATTTTTCAACATCTTTTTAAAAACGATTGTTTAAAAATAAACTTATTTAGATGCGAAAGTTTGATAGACATTATTATTGTTTTTATCACATGAACCATTTATTTATATATACGTAATTTTAGCCACATCTTATTTCTAGAATATCGTTTCATTATTTTTAATTTTCATTAGTAACTACTAAATATATTTTTTATTCAACCGTGTAATACACAGATTTATAGCCTAATCAAATGAATATACGTAGGATTAATTTTTTTTATCAGTGGTCATTTAGATAATTCAATCCAATATGAACATTTCATTTATTTTTTTCTATTCTTGCTATGTACATTCTCAGATGTCTGCATATAGGTAAAAAAAGGTTAACTTTAACTCTAACTAGTTCATAATACATGAAATAATTGTTTTCCTGCCTCTAGGAAAATCGAAATGAAAACGCGTTCACTGATATTACACAACTTTCAATTTAATAACTGAACATATATTAATATTTGAAACAAGAAATATTTAGAACAATACTCAAAAGACAACTTGAAATCTGAAAGCTACAAAGTGCTTGTCAATGCACAATGACACAAAATCATAGAACTTTTAAATTGAGAGGAAGCAACAATAGAAGTGTTTACTTCATTTAACTATGATAACAGTTTAAGTGATCAAACTTAAGAAAACAACGATGCTTTATTACCCTGTTAATAGAATATTTTTCGGGGCTGAATGCTCAACGGATCTTCCCTCTAGGGGCACCTCCTTCAAATGAGATATCCAAATCTTGAAACTTATCTTTCGTGATATGGTTTAAAATGGAGGCCATTTCATCGGTAAGATGGTTCGTCCAATCTCCAACTTTTCCTTCCCTAAAGAATGCATCATTGGGTACACCCTCACGTAAATTGCCATGTTTGTTAACCTCGCTTAAAGTTTTGAAGCTACATAGCCTCACAATCTCATCCACCGAACCGCTAGCTTCTTCCTCTTTAGTGAAAGGGTAGCCCAAGAATTTTGCAAGATACTTAACGTTATTCATAGTATCTTGTTTCATACTCTCGTATGTCAAGAAAAGGACATTCTTTGGGTTTTCTAAACTGACATTGTAATACCCTCTCACATGATCCCAATAAGGTCCGTATGGCATGACACCTTTACTAAACATCTCAAACGCCTCATTGAATGGCATTCGACCACGGGATTCGTCTCTCAACTTATTTGTAAAATGGAACAAAGAGACCAAGACATCTTTAGGGTTTCTACACATATAAACTACACGACAACCAGAATCAAGAATGGATTGAGGCAATGAAGTGTAGGGCATATGAGTTGCAAAGAGACGTGGCGAGCATGCATCATCGACATAAGTAGGCGTTTTTCTAAACATTTCAGTCTCAAGGAAAGGAACACATTTGTGGGGATTATAGACGAGTAAAGGGTGAGATGAGATAGCGTTAGTTTTGTACCTTGCTCTGTTCACAATAGCGAACATGAGCGCCTTCATCCATGTGGTGCCAGATTTCGGCAAGGTGATCAAGTAAATATCGGTCGGATGAGCTTGGAAAGTGTCTTGCAAGGCGATCGTAGTTTCAAGTGAGTATACACTGTTAGAAAAGTGCCAAAAACCTTGGTACATGTATAGGTTTTCACTCACCCAACCTTTTTCTTTCGGACATGTTGCGATTTTATCCTTATACCTATCAAGAATGAGGGCGAGATAAGCCTTTTCGTGTTTGCGATCATCTTCACTAGGTTCGGACTCAAATGGAAGGGAGGGGGCATCAAAGGCTGACATTTAGATGATTAATTTGGAAAGATAAGGGGTTTGGCTTTATATATTCTTGCATCATTGGCTATTTAAGGTGCTGTCTCATTCATTATGCTAGATGCGATCTGAGACACGGAAAAACCCGTGACTCAAAGTGGACCAATCAAGCCTCAAAGTGGACCAATCAATCTTACCATATGCCTGTAGCCATCAGAACAAGAAAAGAACAATAAAGCGATCAAGTTGTCTCAAATATTATTACTTTATCAAAGCAATACAGACAAATTAAAAGATAATTTATACATTGAAATTAATTATATTATATATCAATCATGTAAATACATTTTGAGTGAGCATAAAGTTATAATGAAACAAAGAATGTGGATTAGTTTTTTTAAGTTTACCAAGACGACAAGGAAATAGTGAAATATAATTTAAGGTTAATTATGGGTTTTGTCAATATTGTTTCACCTTCGACTTCAAACCCTAGACAGGGTGGTCAGCCACCCCGTCCCACCTTTGTTTTTTGTTTTTTTATTTTCTATTTTCTAATTTCCGTTAAATAAAACTTTGTTATCGGTTGATGATTCAAACCTAATATTTAGTTCGTTTACAATCATTCTCTTGGTTTGTGTATAGATTATGGCTCTTAAGTTGCAGCGGTTACTTCGTTTTCTTTTTCTTTTTTGTTTATTGTTGTTTTAGCTGCACCAAGGACCTCAAGCTACGGTTTGATTAGTTTTATTTTTAGATCTACAAATTATATCTCTTGATCTACATATCTAAGAGATCATCGCCTGGCCATGATCACCGGCTTGCTTTATTTTCTTTTTTATTTATACATATTTCATCTCTTGATCTCTGAATCCAAAAGACCGCTGCCTGCTAGCCTCGACACACCACGCCAGTTATTGACTTATCATTTCGGGAATCAAGATTTAATGAACTATAAAGTAGACTACGGACAGCACAATCAACAAAGATATGAATGATAATATCAAGCACAATATTAACTTGTTGGCAAAAGTTTGAATATTCGAGTCGATCAAAAGCATTTATATCTAGTTATTTTTGGTTTTATATTTTTCTTTATTTTCGAGTCTTAGCATATGATTACTTCCGCTATGACTACAACGGAGTATCTCCCCCACCAAAAGCTATTGGAAAAAACATAAAAAATGATTTTTCATCAACTTTGAAGAAAAATAATTATACGTAACCTAATATAATATGCTTGTTACTTTCGCGGTTTGTATTCTACTATGTGCGGGCTTCGCAACAAACCAAATTGCAACTAAAATAGAGGTATGCTGAATGAGATATCAATGCTTAAAGTTTTGTATTTCAAACTATGAAAGCAGCGAAAATTGGGTAGAAAAGTAGTGGAACTTGTCCCATATAGGTGGGATGACGTAACTTTAAATTGTATATAAGGAGTACTCTTTCTAAGATATTTTCCTATAGAAGGAGACAACAGTGGTGCCTCAACTTTTTAATGTGTGTGTGACGTGGCGATGGGCTTAACGTGATGCTTTGATAATATACTTTGCACCTTAGACGTTGAGACGCATCATCACCTAGTTAGATGTTGAGACGCATCAATGTCGCCTTTTTCATTTTTGAAAGCCAATGAGAATTTGCTAAATATGAATACCCCCTAATTTCTACCAAGATTTCATTAGTTAATAATGATGACATCACTACCAAGGTATCAACTAGGTCTGTACTCGAGTTACTACCAAGGTTAAGTTTGCTGCCAACCTTGACAGCTTGTATGTTACAAATGGGGTATAAACTTGCTACAAATGATATCATCGATTGCAATCGACCTTAGAAGTCCCTACCAACCGAGTTGCTACTAAGGTCAGAGTTACCATTATGTTTTCATTCTCATATACCATTAATCTATTTTCTTTTTCTTTAAAGATTCAAAGCGGCCTATCAAAATCTCAATTATGATAGGCCATACGCATACACCCCATTAAATTGATGAGGCGCAAGAAATGTCAGCCACTCACAAAAGGAAATATCATTTGATTTTAATTACATACAACTTTCACTAAACTTTAGATATGTTGCCACTTGTTATCCTTATTCCCTAGACAAGAAACAATGTTAGATCATGTAAAATGTTTCACTTTGTGTCTCTGTTAAATTTTCATTATGTGTTTTCTCAGTTTAACACATTGCAAATATATATTAATTGTTTTCTTCACGTCCAATCTTGAGCAGCATGCCTCTTAGGTTTTTCATATTTTTATACGAACCATCATTAGGGACTCCGGTACTACTATTTTATACAAAACTCTAAGTATAATCAATATATGTTTTAAATTTAAGTGCATTACATACTTTTAACATAATTGCACATATGTGTAGCACTTGCTTGGCAATTATAAATCTATGTTTGGAACATGGCTATCCTATTAGGAAGACTATTATCAAAACTTCTGATAATATTCAATGGAAAGTCAACGTTCGAGAGTCTGGAAGGTTTATTATATCTGTGAAAGATGGAGAAGGTTGGGCCAGTTTACTACTATCTTGGCATTTGATGTTAAATTCAACTCACCCTTAAAACTGTCTTATTGGTGTTACGATGAATCTGGTGATATTAGTTCATCGTATCACAGGTGATATCATTAGATAACCATGATATAGAAGCAAAAGTTATATCTGGCAATAACATTATAGATTGTACTTTTATCCATAGAATTCTTTGATACCTACAAACAAAGGGCTCCGGTTTAATTAAATTCCAGAGTCAACTATTATCAAGAGTTAGTTTGTATTTGAAACAACATATTTTTATACACGGTTAATTGTATGTCGTATTATTAAGAGTTATCGGACAAAAAAGTCTAAAACTAATGATACTAGATAGCAATGGTAATCTTTCAACTACAACATTATTGAATATTACATACAATAAAGTTTTTTAGATTTGTATACATTAATTGTGTATTTTTACATTATTTATTTCGCCAGTAACTTACTTATTAAATATTTATTTAATTTTAACATGTTCGCATGCTTATATAGTTATATATTTGATGTTAATATTAACCATAATATCTAATTGTTACTTTTTTTATTTAATCTTTACAATTCGTGTATCACTGGATCGTTTGGCTAGTAAATTATAAAAAACATAAGTAAAATATATGTTATAATCAACCCTCTCTCCTTCTATCCACAACTCATATCAACTGTTAGGAAGTTTAGATGGTCGCCTCGTAGCATTTAAGCAAATCCCCGACCCTGAAAGGGTATGCTTGGAGCCAACACTAATTTCAACATCTTCTAGACCAATTAGTAATTAACATAATTTGGCTCGCACTGACTTGCTTAAGAAGGTGTGACTTGTGACAATCATGAAATTCAACATATTTAAAACGCCTTCAAATGTTATAGCAAAAGCCCAAACCAAACGCATGAGGCCCAATAAGGCCCGTTAAGATATTCAAGTTTATTTGACATTTAATTCGGTAATTATAAGCTTGAACGAGAGATAGACATGCTTAACAAGTCATACTGTGAACCTCTGTAAACTACAAATGAATATTCAAACTAATAAACGTTTAAAAACGTTAAAATTGCGATATTAATGTATCTTAATTCATTCAATATAAGTTTATATACGACAAAAATAAATATCTTTAAATATTTATAACAATTATTATTTGAAAATATTGTGAAATAAATGCAACAATAGAAGGTGGCTGTGGTTGTCGTTGGTTATGGTGGTGGTTGTGGTTACATGATTAAGGTAATCGAGTTTTTCGCATAAAAATAGTTATATGTTAATACATTACAACTAATGAAAGTCAGATTAATCTTAATGTAACGTCAACCACCGGCTTTGATAATTTACAATGGTATACATAAGCTTATAAGAACAAGCAAGTACGTGACAAATAATATTATCATTTTTGTTATCGATATTAATTTTTATATCAATTTCGAAGACTACAATACAGGAGTATTATAAATAGTAAACTCTATTTGTTTCTCATATTGTCAAAATAATTTCTTTTAAATATTACAAAAATCATATTTGACATCAGTTATATATATCTATGACATTATATTATGGCCATTAATCTTATGTATAATCTTAATTCAGTTATTAATAATACTATTAATATTAATATTATTATAACTTATAATTAATATTGGTAATGATAATTATGACCATAAAGTTATGTTAATATTTATAATATTATTATCTACCCGGAACAATTAATTACAAGTAATAGTATGGTGAATTATATATGTTTAGTTATTAATACTAATGCTAATATTATTACCGTAAATATTAGTATAGTAAATAATGATATAATCATGCTAGTATAAATATTACTAATAGTAGTATTACTAATGTTAATTATTAACAATGTCAATCCATATTCAAAACAGTGTAATGAGTAGTTTTATTAATATTAATAATAATATTAGTAATATGAATACTATTACTTTTATAATTAAAAAAACTTTACAAAATATTAAGTAAGTTTTAGCAGTGTTTTAATTAAGTCACTCATATTTTTATTTGTTTCAATAAGGTCATTAAAGTTTTAAAAGTGTTCCAATTAGCTCATCAATATTTTTATTTGTATCAATCAAGTCACTAAAGTTTTAGAATGGTTCCAATTATGTCACTCATGTTTTTTAAAATTTCTTTGAATAATTCACAATTTATATAAAGTAATTTAGTTTTTTTATAAATATTGTTAGTTTTTAAATATTTCAATTTTTTAAAAACTTTTTGTAATTTATAAATGACCTAATTAGAACAATCCTGAAACTTTAGTGATCAGATTTGGACAAAAGAATTTACGAGTAACCTGATTATGACAAAAATATTTTTGAGTGACCTAATTATAATAATTTTAAAACTTGATTACTATATTACAAAGTTACTCTTTTATAATTATGTTTATTAAAAGATTTATTAATAGTACTTTCATTAAATGAATTATAACCATAAGATTTAATTATATGAACAACAGTTACACATATACATTATTTAGGTTATGATTAATTGTTTCTACCATAATGTTCTAATAGTAATTTATACAGCAAGTAACTACATGCATATACCTATAAACAAGAAGGTTCAGTACACAAAATATGTCGGAGGAATTAAAGTAATTATACAAATAACAATGATATTATTTAATGACTACATAACCCTAACTAAAATTATCAGACGTTCACCACACTTTAACTAATACAAAAAGCTCAACCACACATATGATAATGTTACTATATTGTTAAGAACTGACAATAGATGTGCAATTAAGATAGCATTAGTGAAATCCTACATATAGTTGTGAGCTCTCAATATTTACATACAGATACTTGTAAGAAAACCAGGTGAGTTTTCACAGCCTATTTAATTCACTTTTGGGTGAAAAGTATGCTCGTTTTCTATGATATGTAAATATTTAAGACTTTCTTTTTGCTACTATGCATGTATACCGATTGTCGTTATTACACAACCATTTAATTAGTACAAAGCAATAGATCGAATTGAAGTGACGCAAAGCCTGTAGTGTCGCTGCGACATATTATCTACACATGTTTATTCTTTGACAGTTCGGGTGCCTGTATTCGGGAATTCAGTTCATACTAGATTGGGATTGGATAATCAGGGAACAGGTTTGGTTGTGGACTTATTTGATTAGCATCATACGTGATAAACTCTGTTTTCTCTAAACATGAGAATTCACCAACTATTTTTAGTTGATACTTTTAGTATGTTTTTCAAGAACCGAAAACCAAAAATAGCTTTAACTAGTCATACAACTTGGAGAATCTCATGTAGCAGCCTTACCAAATTCTAGAAGGCTAGATTATGAAGCCACTAAGGATATATATTCAATGTATCGAGATTTAAATATTCTCTTGTAAACAATTTTGTTTTTAATATTCAGTCTCCTTACATCCTCATGTTTTCGTTGTACTAAGATGAGGGTGTGACATGAATCACCATGCCCACTAAGCTATTGTTGCCCTCTTGATGCGCATCCACCGTTGCATCATGTTCTTTTACATATTTATTTATAACTTTTATTTAAAAACAAGTCCGATTAATATTCTCTATGATATAATTTTCATTTTATTCGTAACAATTTATATATACGTTTTACAAAGTTTAGAATATAGTGGCAGGTTTGAATTTTGATAGGTTCACGTGTGATTAAAAATGAATTGTTCGTTTCTGTTATTGACCCACTTCAAGTGATTGATACTTGAGTCGGGATACTTTATCTAATTTTTCCTTTATTAGAATTTTTAGGTTTTCGAGTTATAATCTTTTATCTCCATATATCACTTTTGGAATTATTTTTTCTATTCTAAGTTTATATAGCTATAGTGACAAAAATAAGCGAAAATCTAATTACTTGTTTTTATGGCCATCACTAAAATGTTAATAACAATGCACATGCACAAATTCCCCGCCACAATACATAGCCACATTTCCCTGTTCATTACATATATCATCTCCTAAACGTGATACACTTAGGACTATATATCCTTGAAGACAACTTTGAAATTCGCAAGCTACAAAGTATTTTTCAATGCATAATGACAAAAAAATCATAAAACTTTTAAATTCAATGCACAATCACACAAAAGGATACACTTTTAAATTGAGAGGAAGCAATAGAATTTGTATTTGGTTTCCTTGTGGATGACAATATAAGAGTTAAAATTTAAGAAAACAACAATGTTGTAAACACTAATTGATAGAACAAGTTTCCGGCCAAATGCTCAAACGGATCCGCCTTAATTCTACTCATCTACCCCGAATGAGATATCCAAACCTTGGAACTTTTCTTCGGTAATATGGTTTAAAATAGCGGTCATATCATCTGTAAGATGGTTCGTCCAATCTCCAACCTTCCCTTCCCTAAAGAAAACATTATTGGGTACACCCTCACGTAAATTGCCATGTTTGTTAACCTCGCTTAAAGTTTTGAAGCTGCATAGCCTCACAATCTCATCCACCACACCACTAGTTTCTTCTTCTTTAGTGAAAGGGTAACCCAAAAACTTTGCCAGACGCTTAATGTTATTTATGGTATCTTTTTTCATATTCTCATATGTCAAGAAAAGGATATTCTCTGGGTGTTTTAAACTAATGTTGTAGTACCCTTTCACATGATCCCAATAAGGTCCGTATGGTATGACACCTTTACTAAACATCTCAAATGCATCATCAAATGCCATTGGAGCAACAGATTTGCCTCTGAACTTATTTCTAAAATGGAACAAAGAGACCAAGACATCTTTAGGGTTTCTACACATATAAACTACACGACAACCAGATTCAAGAATGGATTGAGGCAATGAACTGTAGGGTATATGACTAGCAAAGAGACGTGGTGAATGTGCATCATCAACATAAGTAGGAATTTTAGTATACATTTCAATCTCAAGAAAAGGAACAAATTTGTGGGGATTATAGATGAGTAGAGGGTGAGATGAGGAAGGGTTATTCTTGTACCTTGATCGGTTCACAATAGCGAACATGAGCGCCTTCATCCATGTGGTACCAGATTTTGGCAGTGTGATCAAGTGGATGTCCGTTGGATGAGCTTGGAAAGTATCTTGCAAGGCCATCATAGTTTCAACCGAGAATATATGATTCGTAAAGTACCAAAACCCTTTGTACATGCATAGGTCTTCATTCACCCAACCTTTATCTTTAGGATTTAATGTTGTGATCCTATTCTTGTATCTATCACAAATGAGGGAAATATATGCCTTGTTGGGTTCATGATCATTATCACTAGGTGAAGCATCAATGGCTGACATTTGAAGGGTTGTTTGATCTCTCTTTGGAATGGTAATTAAGGGGTTTAGCTTTATATATTCTTGCATCAATGGCCAAAGAATATTACCACATGCATGTAGTCATCAAATCAAGATAAGAACAACAATACAGTGATCCAACTAGCTCAAATATCATTATTTTAACAAAGAAAACATACAAATTTAAAGATAATTTAATACACTAAAACTATTCATCATAGTAGATGTTTGTCTAACTTCTTTTAATATGTTTCTAACTTCTTTTAATATGTTTCTAACTCTGATCCACATCCGAGCTCTTCAAATCGGGCTCCCATGAGAACTCTTTTGGTTGATGCAAGACATCTTTAACCGGATTAACCTCAATATTAACATCAACCTCATCTTCTACCTCCTCCTCGTAATATGATTTGTGCTGGAAACAAAAATTAACATTTGGAGTGATAAATAGCTGACACGTAAAACAATAACATGAAGCTGGTGGTCATACCATCCTATTATGGTCTTTAGCCATGATGTATCTAATGTATTAGATTTTAGGAAGTCATGTGTAAGATATATTCTCAAAAAAACAAATGTTTAATTGTAGATATAATAACCTTGAATAAAACTTTGGGTCAGTGATAGGCATATGGGCTTGGAACCATGTGATCACGGGTATTTACGTAATTTACTAGGATATATAAATAGTCAGAGGACAATTTTGGTAACTTTCTCAAAAATAAGGAGCATATAAAAAAACAAAAAAAAACATTTTAAAATTAATTACATTGCATCCGAGAGATTACTCACACTCACTCTGTCTTCTATGTTTTACTGGATTTGTTAGTTGTTACAGAAAGGGTTGCCATCATCTTGATTCGATGTTATTTGGTCAAAGCATCACGTTTTCTGCTTATCTTGCGGAGACAGTTAGACATATTATAACTGTCAATTTCTAATACATACATGTTAACACAACAAGAAATTAACAGGTATTATATTTGAGTTTAACAAGTTTCGTGTCATTAACAGGTTGATATGTTCAAGACACGATAATATGTTAAGGTACATGTTCAAACTTGTTTATATATTTAACTTATTTAAAAGAGTTAGTTTTTTTTTCATCCTTGTCATCTCATAAAAATTATCATTTGAAACCAAAAGTTTAAAATTTGTCATTTGCATCAAAAGATTTCACTAAAATTATTATTTTAATCCATTTAATACACCTAATGAATACGGTTAAATTTTTCTGTTAATTTTCCTACGTTACAGTTGTTTTAGTCAAAACAAGTACAAAATTAAAAAAAATCAATCCTACATTAGAGATTTTATGCATTCAATCTCTTTTGGTAATCACCGTTCCGATTTGAATCCACTTGTTGCATAAAACAAAATACAAGGATAACCGCCTCGAAGTTTTGCATTTTTAACTCTATAAAGCATACACCACAACAAAAAAATTTATAAATAATAAAACAAGTCATACGACACAAACTGTATGAAACATAACCATAAAACACAAATAATCATAAAAGTAAAAGAACAATAAACAATATGAAACCAGTATTCCCTGAATAATAATTATAAAACACCAATTATCATAACTATAATTAAACTTTAAACCAAAGAATAAAACACTTCACGTGAAGCACGTTCTTTATTTTGTTATTGTTTGGTTCTTTATTTTGTTATTGTTTTGACTAAAATATCATCCAGGAAAGTTAATGGAAAAACTTAAAGATGTTAGTTAGGTGTACTCAAACGGATTCAAATGACAATTTTAATATAGTATATGAAAATGTCAAAATTTTAAACCCTTGGGTTCAAATGATAATTTTATGAAATCACAAGGATAAAAAAGTCACTTTACTCTATCTAAAATAAAAGGAATTTACATATTTTATTTTCTTAAAATCATTAATTACATATTTACCCAAGTGAAAAAATCAATTATACATTTTTCCTTTCTAAAACACATATGTAATACATTTACATATTTTATTGAATTTATTTATTATATGATTATTTTACTCAAATTTTTACTAAATTATTTTTATACGTTTCAATTTCTAAGACTGCGAGTTACATATTTTCTAAATTTGAGTCTTTAATATAAATAAATACAACAAAATTACATCTCGTCTAAAACTTAATTTTAAAACAATAATAATCTATAATCAAAGTTATATCTCCAAATACCAAAACATAATTATCAAAAGTTTTAAACAATTATAATAATACAACATCGATATGTGAAAATCTTTTAGTTACACAAGGTAAAGTAGTCATTTAATAGGTAAATTTTAATAAATAGATAAATATATATATACATATATATATATGTTTTAAGAAGGAAGAATATGTAATTGATTTTTGAGTTTGAAAAAATATGTAATTTGTGTTCTTAAAAATAGTAAATATGTAAAAATCCCTTAAACTCTTTCCACTTTAATAAAAAAATAACTATTAAGGACATATGGCAGCACCATAATCCTTCTCACCAAACTTTTACCGGTTCTCTCTACTATTAAATAATTATCTTAATTACTAATAATATTATTTAACTCTTTATAAACTAAAAATAGTTTTTTAGTAAATTAAGAAAGATATTTTTTTATAAATGTTATTTTTAAAGAAATAATTTTTTATAAAATAAATTTTTTTAAAACATCAAATATTTTTAAAATTAGTGCTTTATAAAAGTAATTTTTTTATAAACTAAAAATATTTAAAATTGAGGGTTACAATAAGGAAATTTTTAAAAATGACATTATTTTTTAAAACAAAATGTTTGTTATTTTTTTTTGAAAAAAAAAGTTTAAAAACAAATGTTTAAAAAGTTGATATCATTATTTTATTAATTATAGTTTTTACTCATACGTAACTTCAATCATATATTATCTTAATATATCGTTTTATAATTAATAAATTTTTTTAATTTAATTTATTCAAATATGTAATACACGATTTTATTAAAATCTAATATTAAATATATAGTAGTACATAATTTTAGGACCACTAGTAGAGTCTTTTATATATAGAGTGGTCCACTAGTACTATTTATATCATAACATTTTGTGAAATGAGCTCACACTTTGAACGATTATCTTTTTCTTTATTGAACGGCAACAATTTTGAACTTTTTTCTATGTGAAATGGGAGCGTCTCGTTGTTCATATTTTTACCTCTATATATAAATAATCCAGTTTTAATATTAGGTAGATTGTATCTATAGTTATAGGCTGTTCAAAAAACTGCATTTAGTTATAGATCACAAACCAAGCGTTATCAAATGACTTGTACCCTTAAGATACTAATATGAGTCATAAAATGTTCCTTTTTATTGAGGATTCTAGTCTCATTATGATCGTTGGTGTATATTAAAAACTAGGTTTTAAGGGTGTGTAAGTGAAGGGTAGATTTTCGGAGTGTAAGTTATTCGTCTAAATTAAACTAATAAAATGGCGAGCTAATCTATAATTTATTACAAATAGCTTTTTTATAAGAGTAAAATGTTATTTTCGTCCCTAACGTTTTGTTAAATTTGTCATTTCAATCCTAAAATTTTTTTTTTTCTCATTTTAGTCACTATAGTTTACTAAATGTTACCATTTTTATCCACTCCACTAACACTGTTAAAACTCCATTAAATATGCGGGTATTTTAGTCTTTTTCAACACCCTAGTTATCTAATTAAAACAAATTAATCAATTAATATTCAATTAAAACTAAAAAACACATGAAACGACTCATGAGACCGGTCGCTTGTGGATCGTCGTGTTTGGTTTAATTATTTTATTTAATTTGTTTATTTTGTTTATTGATAATTATTTAAATAGTTTAATTAATTAGGTTAGAAGTCAATAAAGGTCTATTATCGAGAGCCGCCAAACGTGTCTCTAGGGTTCGATATTCGGACTTACGTAAACTTTTCTATATCACGACCGGTACACTTACCGTTTGTGTGAAGTTTTGTTAGGAATTTTCATTTTAAAACTAATTTGTGAAAATTGTTTTTGCAATAAAATAATATATACATATTTTTACACACCAGGCAACGGCCGGCGAACTAGCAGAGGGCGGCGGCGGGTGGTGGGCTGGTGGAGGGCAATGGCCGGCAGTCGGTAGAAGGCTGGAGGGGAGGGAGCAGTAGTAGCAGCAGGTGTAGGTCAATGGTGTGGGGGATGAGGAAAGACCGAATGAATCAATTTTTAGTTAACTGGGGGATGAGGAAAAACCGAATGAATCAAGGTAGTAACTGGCTCTTTTTAGTGTTATGAAATTTTAGTGTTATGCTAACCACGATGATTAAAACTAAAGCAAAGGCTAGAGACAAACCAGCAATCACTGACACATATAGAAGGAATCACAGGCTTGAGGATCTCAAAGAAAAACAACCTTGAAGTTCTTAAGGGTGATCATGTTGTAACCATTCTGGTTAGCAACACTCATGTGCAAAGCTTGGATCAATCAACCCTAGATTAGATGGTTCACCTCCCCATCCAATGCAAGTATGATTATCAGAACAGTGCAGTGCAGTATTTTGCTCAACACATTGTCAACTACCGAAATGTAATGAAGATCACTCCTCTAACCGGCCAAGTCAAGGAAATTGAAAAAGATCTGATTATTGAGAAGGATGTTGAAGAGTCATTGAAGGCCACATCAGAAGTTCAAAGAAATGTTGATGAAGTTGGTCCATCACACACTTAAAAGTTTTTAACAGACAAAACAACAACCATATATATCTAACCATTCAAACAAACAAAACATCCAACCATACATAACAGACAATAAACACATCAAAGCATCAATCATTTATCAATATCATACATATCATCAAACATAACATCAAGCACACAATAACAAGTCATACAAGCAAACATATATGATTCAAAACATACAAGGTAATCTGATTACACATGTGTAATCAGTTAATCATACAATCATGCAATCATACACGTTATCAACCAATCATAAATAATCAGTTAATCATAAAATCATTCAAATTAAAACATAATCAAACATATTATCACTAACAAACAAAAAGGATGGAAACATCACTCAAACATCATAAGTTAATCATTCAATCATGCAAATCATTCAATCATACAATCAAACATTATAAGTCTATCACTCAAGCATGTAATCATTCAAATCAAACACAAACACACACATTATTAGTAACAAACATAACCGTAACAAGCAAACATTAAAGGATGGCAACATCATCCTTAGGGGGAGTATTGTTGGACTCAACATGTGCATTGAATGATAATGTTTGCCATAATCAAACATAATATGTTCTAATATTCAAACAATCATTAACTAACACATTAGCATCATTAGCATTCATAACATACACTAATTATTGTTTAAATTTCTTTTTCAGGTTTGTAGATAAAAGAAATTTTTGCACAAGTGTTCACAACGGATGAGGAACTATTCACAGCGGATGAACAAGTCTATACAGTGGATGAAGAACACGTCCAAGTGTCTACAGCGGATGACCATCACACATACAACGGATGACCAATGTCCACAGCTGATGAACAGTCCACAACGGA
Organism: Flaveria robusta; assembly: GCA_025506415.1. NCBI lineage: Eukaryota > Viridiplantae > Streptophyta > Magnoliopsida > Asterales > Asteraceae > Flaveria > Flaveria robusta. Next base: position 18,148,222 of record CM046471.1, read on the forward strand.
TGAACAGTCCACAACGGATGAACAGTCCACAACGGACACTATCAAGCAAAACACACAAGTGTTCACAGCGGCAGCATCCAAGACACAGCGGATAGCTTATTCAACATCCACAGCGGACAACTTAGCATTGACAGCGGAGAGTCAATAATCCACAGAGGACGACTTATAGACTTAGGATTTTATGTAACTAATTTTTACATAACGGTATTTTTGTAACTGTACATAGCTTTTGTATAGGCTATAAATAACAGTATACCCTAATCTTTTGTAAGCTTTTGAACAATCAATACAAATAAGCATTTCTTATTATCATTCAAGCATTCAATCACACAATTATACAAACACACACATAGATATCATATTATTAATCATAGGTTTCTGCACCAAGATTATTCAGTATTGAATATATAACAATCTGTTGTTATATGTTGAGAGATTAAAAAACGATCCTTGGGGGAATTTATTGAGTTTGTTCTTGTTTCTAAGTTCAAACCCGTGAGTTTCATCATATGTGACATGATCAATTGTCATTGGATTTAACTCGTTAGAGCTGTTATCATCTACCTATTTCTCAATCGTATTCTTAGTAGACTCTTCCTCCTCATAGTCCTCTTCCGACTTATCATCCTCGTTTGAAGATATGTATTGTTGCAACTCGTCGGACACCTGGATCCTAATTGTGGTAACAGGTCGAACTGATTTCCTAGATGTTTGAAAAGTCTTAAGTCCTTTTCAAGAACTTCCAAGCATTCTAGATAAGGATTAGAATTTGGTTTTTGACATCAAAGGATAATGGTACATATCCTAATAAATCAGTCTCGTTTGATAATTAGGTCTTGTTTGGATCTCCAGTTGATCCATCGTCAATATTATGTGACGATGTTTTACCGCGTTTGAATAAAAATCCTACATATTTTCTTTTTTGATAACGATTCTTTCCTAAAATACACGTAGCGGTTAAAGGTTTAATCATATTCAATGCTTTATACTGATCTTTGGCATCTAACCCTACAAATCAATACTTAATATGTTTTATATTAACTCATACAATAAGAATTGCTAGCACACATGCATAATGGCAAATTCACGATTATGGTGATCAAATAAAACTATAAACTTGCCCTACACAATAATACTAATACTCTTCTATTATGATTTCTAACATGATGAAGGTTCGCAAACGCTTAGTGAATCAAATCCAACGATTAGAGTTTATGAGTTCTACATGACCCATAATTTGTTAAAACCTAGCTCTAATATCAGCACACGTCAATAGTAAGCTTCAATTGCCATCGGTCCCTTCAATAGTCATTTGTTTTCTACATTTGTACAAGTTGCAAGCAACAGTAAAGACACCATATGCATGTATCTTGATTTAAAGATCCGATTCTTGATCAAATCATCACAAAATCACGTTCAAAGGGATGTGAAGGAAGCTGGAAAATTAGTTTTTAATTGAGCATTATAGCCGATCAATCAGGGGTTGAAACTACAAAAGATGTTAATTTGGTTCTAATTGCTGTTGTAATTATACTAGTTTGTAAACTGATGTTGAATTAATGTTGCAATTATGTTAATTTGCTAGTTTAGTAGTTTGTAAATTGATGTTGAATATGGTTCTAAATTCTAATACTAGTTTGCTGTTGCAATTAGTTAATGTAGTTCTAATTGATGTTGAATTTTGTAAATTGATGTTGCAATTATGGTAATTTGGTTCTACATGTTGCAAATATACTAAATTCTCATGTTAGAACTTTTGTTTTTTTTATTTGGGGCATTTACCTATTTTCCCTTTCTAAAGTCATTAATTACATATTTACCCAAATTAAAAAATCAATTGCATATTTCCCCTCCCTAAAACATACATATTGCATATTTACCCGTTTTATTGAAATTATTTATTGAATGATTATATTACTCGTATTTACACTAAATTATTTTTACACATTTCACTTTCAACGACTATCAATTACATAATTCTCAAGTTTGGGTATTCTATGTAAATAGAAACAATAAAATTTCATTTCGTTAAAATTTTATATCAAAACAACAACCACAGATAATAAAAGTTATATCTTCAAATACAAAACATAATTGTTAAAAGTTTTAAACAATTATAATAATAAAACATTAATATGTGAAAATCTCTTAGTAAAAACAAGGTAAAATAGTAATTTAATATATAAAGTTTATTGAAATGGATAAATATGTAATATATATGTTTTAGAATGGGGAAATATATAATTAATTTTTTAGATTGGGGAAATATGTAATTTATGGTTTTAAGAAGGGGAAATATGTAAAAATCCCTTTTTATTTACATTGTTTTTTTAGGATGGCTAGTAAAGGTGCAAAGAAAGACTCAGCTTGAAAGTATGAGGACGAATTTGAGGTACTAGAACAAGGTGACAAAAAGGGTTACAAGTATCTAAAGTACAAGTTTTGTAGTAAAATTATTATAAGAGTGAAAAGAATAAAGGAACATCTTATCTGCATAAATAAAGATATTATGCTTTGTGCAAATGTGCCCGTTGAAGTAAAAGAAGAAATAAAGCAATACTTGAAGCAATTTCAGAATGCAAAGTTTGCTCACCAACAAAACTTTGCAAAAATTGTGGAAAGTGGGGCATATTATAATAGTGCCGGAAGTGTTGATCCACGTGTTACCTCTAGGGGTGTTAGAGAACCAATGGATCAGTTTGTGGGGGTGTGAAAGATAGCGAAGAAGGATCACTCACGACCAAAAGAATGACACTTGCAAGTGCAAAAGAGCATCGAAACAAAGTTTGCTTAGATATTAAAATATTTTTTTATGAGAATGGAATACCGTTTAACGTAACAACAACTCCATCAATTACTAGTATGTCGCATTCAGTTGGGAACTTCCGCCAAGGATTGAAGCCCCCTATCATACATGAGATAAGGACTTGGATCCTTAAAGAAGAGGTTAACGGAACCACTACAATGGTGGATGATATAAAAGCTACATAGAAGACCACAATGGCTTCTTTGTTATCAGAACTAATAGTTGGTCGGACATAAAAAAATAGAAGTTTGATTAATTTTTTTGTTCAACAATCAATATGATACTGTTTTTTAGAACTATTGATGCTTCAGATTGTATAAAAAAATGCTGAAAAAATTTTCGAGTCGCTTAATAAAGTTGTTGAAGAGATCGGTGAAGTTATTGTAGTTCAAGTGGTGACTAACAATGCTAGTTCATACAAAGCTTCTGGAGCTTTCTTATTTGATAAGAGAAAAAGCTTGTATTGGACCCCGTGTGCCGCTAATTGCATTGATGCTTGAAGATATCGAAAATTTTACGCAACATAAAAATGCTTTGCTTAAAGCCAAAAAAAGATAGCAATTTCATCTACACCCATTAGTGGGTGTTGAGTTTAGCGCGAAAGATTTTCGACCAACTACCACAAGATTCGCCACGACATTTTTTTACTATACAAAGTATTTGCAAGTCGAAATAAGCTTTACAACAAATGTTTGTTTCAACCGAATGGGGGGGCATGTGCTTGGGCTAAAAAAGCCGATGAAAAAAAGGTAAAAAAAAGATAATCATGGATGAAAGAGTTTTTGGCCTAGTGTGCTTTATTACATTAAAACCACAATGCCACTTGTTGAAGTTTTAAGACTTGTTGATGCGGAGCAGCATCGGTGATGGGATTTATTTCTAGAGCGATGGATAGTTGTAAAGAAAAATAGGAAAGAGCTTGGATAACAAACTCTATGCTTATAAAAAGATATGGGACATCATTGATAAAAGATGGGAGTTCCAAATGTTTCATGATTTGCATGCGGCTGCCTTGGTTTTAAAAAGCGAGAAGAGCACCAAGGCGACAAGGTCAAGAACCGAAGCGCAAAAGCGGTGGGCTTTTCGTACACGAAGCACTAAGCGTTGATATAATTTTTTTAATATATCCTATAGGTTGTAGCATCCTCACCTAAAATATAGCTATAAATAAGGATTATATATTCTTTAATGTATAAATTACCTATATATATAACTTTTTTAGCAACATTTATAGCATTTTGAAGCAAAAATACAATCCCTGTACAAGAAGCGCACGCCTTAGATGGATTTTTTTCCTAGAAAATCACGTTTTTCTTGTGCTTTTTGTACAGCATGCGCCTTATGTTACAAAAAGCCCCAACCCTCGCCTCAAGAGTCGCTTTGCGCCCAGGCGCGCTTTTTAAAACCAAGGCGGCTGCCTACTACCTAAATCCACAATATCGATGGAGTCCTAACGTTTCTAAGCATCTAGAGATTAAGCAAGGATTATATGATGTTATGGATAGACTCGTTACGCACACGAGTGTTTATTTGAAGATCGAAAATCAACTAATTGCGTATGAATAAGAAAAAGGATTATTTGGATATAGAGGTTCTTTGGTGACATATCAACACCACGTAAATTATTTGTTAATATTTTTATTATAATTTATATTTTATATAAATTAAATTATTTACTATTTTTTTATAAACATATGAAGTTAAATGGTGGAGCAAATATGGAGATGAGACTCCCAAACTCAAGGCTTTTGCAATAAAGGTTTTGGGTCTTATGTGTTCCGCTTTGGCTTATAAACGTAATTGGAGTACGTTTAATCAAGTCAATACAAAGAGAAGAAAGTAGTTGAACACCGAAAGAATGAACAACATGGTTTACATTATGTACAATAAAAAGTTAAGGCGGAAATTCTTGAAGAAGACTAATTTAAAAGTAGATGATCCGTTGATTGTTGAAAATGTGTTGCCAAATAATGAGTGGTTAACTGACCCAATTGATGTCGGTGAAGATGAAATTGGAGGTGGCGGAGTATGTGGGGAGGGAAGTAGGGGTGCGGGTGGAAGTTCGTCATCTAAGCAAAGAAAAAGCTTTTAAATAAATTTGATTTACGAGGTTGAGGATGATGACCAAGAAGCAAATTGGGTGGAAGAAGATAATTGTGAGGATGACCGGTTAGAAAATGATGCATTTTATGTTTTAGACTTTATGATATATTCTGAGTGATGACTTTCGAATTTGATGATGAAATCACTTAGGAAAGTGCTTTGTTTATTGCTTTAGTTTTTTATTTTATAAGATACACAGTTTTTATATTTATTTTCTAATTCCACCTCGTGCTTATGCCTCAATTCGCCTCGAGGCTTACGCCTCGTGAGACGAAGGGAAAACGCCTCAAGGCTTAATTTTGTTCTTTTAAACCTTGCTAACAGTAAAGAATCTTTGCATTATTTGGTTAATAAAGAATAATCAATAGTAAGATGGTTATATAAGATTTTAATTTTATGTTTTTAGTGTTTAAGGTCAAGAATAAAAGGTTTAAGAGGGGTAAGTGTCATGATCCTTGAACCATATTTGGACTCACTCTCATGAAATTCATGTTGTAATGTTGATGGTACAGCATTAAACCAAACCTATTAATCTTAAACTATTGAGTTCTAAGTGAATTCAGATGTATAAAAATTTAATTAAGACTCTTGTGGGCTTGATAGATTAAAACAAAAGAAAGTTGAGGAGCCATTTTCACAACGTATTCAACCTCTAACCAATTAGTGAGTTGATTTCTTAACATTAAGTATTGAGTTTGAAAAGTTAAAAGTGATGTATTAGTCACAGTTTGATTATATGAATCATAAATAGTAATTTTGATGCACATTCTAAATAAAAGATTTATAAAAATTGTCACTACATTAATAGACAAATATGAGTTACTGGAAAATTTTAGATAATATAAGAAAATGAGCTTGTGAATTTATTTAATAGAATTTATGACAACACATAAGTTAAATGATTTGAATTTTAGTACTGTTTTAAGAAGAAAAAAAATATACTAAAAGGTTAACATGGGTTTTTCTAGTTAGTGGCCGTACATCGACCAAGATCAGTTCTTTTGAGATTAACATTTTCCTAAGTTTATAAACCCACTAGATAATGTACATACTATTTGTTAGTTTTATCACGTATTATAGGTCTACTTCTATAATATTCAAAACCAAAGTTTACAGGTCATTGGAAACAAAGGATATATATGTTCGACGTATAAAAAGCTGACCCGTTAGTTGTCTATTACTCAAGAAGCAAAAGGAACAAATTAATGTCTTGGTACATGTGAGTTTCTTTATTAAAATCTCTTTTTTTATTTGTTTTAGGATAGAGTACATGCTGGTGAACATTTTTGAGTGTAAATGATTTTTAAGTGTATAATTCTTATTAATTATATGATGACAAATCATTAAGCGTAAATGCTCGGGATATATATACGTATAGTCAGTATCTACTGTATTTGGCTGGATTGAAAGCATTCAATTTGCTTTTTGGTGAACTCTCGCTTAAATGTGCTATATATGTTAACGAAGGCTCTCTTGGTGTTAAAATCATTGAATCATATTTAATTTGTGTACAATTATCTATATATGAAAAAAGAAGTTCGAAAAATAGTGAGCTTTTGTGGTTTTGCATTTGGCAACTGAAGTTTAGGTTTTTGCAATTCTCTCCCTGTGAGTGTAAATATATATAAGGTAATGTGCTTTGTTTAGAGAGAGAAAGAGGGTTCTCTGTGAAGGTGGAGGCTACTTTCGTGCTGCCGCCGTGAGGTGCCGCCGGCTGCCGCCCGCAAACCGATGGGTTTTGGTGCCCGGTCTGTGTTTCTCGTCGGGGGCTAAACACTGTCGGTTTGGGGTATTTCGTGGGGTTCGTGGTCTCCGACTGAAAGGGGGTTGGGGGTTACCATCGGGTGGAGGCGGTAGGCTTTCCGGCGTTCCCGACTACTAGCCTCACCATTGGGTTGCATGTCGCTCATCGGCGGTCCCGGTTGCCGCCTTAACACCGCCGCCTTGCATGATCTCTTTGCTGCGTTGGTGGTTTCTTGGTTCCCATCGCCGATCTGAGCATGCGCCACTCTCTGCCGGGTTGTTGAGGTACCTGAACCACCGACCGCCGCTCTCTCCTGCCATCGTCCTCTCAAACCCTCATCGATCACCGTGTGGCGGTGGTTCTGATATCTTCCCTCTTTCGTTCTTTCTAGAGAGAGACAACTTTTGGGTAGAGAGAAGGATGGTTAGGTTGCTATGTCGCCACCGGTTCCGGCCGCCTTTGGGTTGGTCGGCCTCCGTTTAACAACGCCGCTCCTTGCGACGTTGGTGGCGCCTTGTTTTTGTCTCTTTCATTATTTCTATAAAGAGATAACTTTTTGGTGGAGAGAATGATGGGAGGGTTGGTGTGTCGCTGTCGCTCCTGGTCGACTTTTGGGTCGGATGGCGGCCGTTTAACCCTGCCGCTCCTTTCGATGGTGGTGGCATCTTCTTCTCCTCCCTGATTTTCATATTTTTCACTAGAAGTGGGTAACGCATGTGGTGGTATGTTTTGCCCTTTTCGGTTGGGTATAGTTGAGTATTGTTGTGGTGGGTCATCTCTTTAGTGTTGATGTTACTGCTGGAACATTTTGGGGCTTGGTTGTTGTTTGTTTTGGTTGTGGCTGCTGTTGAACCAAGTGTTGGTGGCAATGGTTTGGCTGTCGTCGGCGCTGTGATTGTTGTAGGCCTATTTTGGCTGATTTTTCATCAGCGGTTCCTTTCATTTGCTGGCTTAAAAATGGGTGTGTGCATCTTTTTCTTGATTGTTTTTCGTGGGGGATTTCTAGGCAATAAAAACAGGTATAAGCCTTGGTTTGCTTGAAATACTTTTGTTCCTTTATCTGTTTCCAACTTCAGATGTTGGTTGGATGCATACAAGTACGAATTACGACACAAATCTGTTGTTATCCGTCAATGTTTGATGTAGTTGGCTTTCTGTATATTGAATTGGGCCTATGATGGCGGGTATTAGATCGTCTGAGACATCACTGTTATCTCTGTCTTTTTGTGGTTAAGATTCGTTGGTTGGATTTTATCGTATGGCTGTGATGACCGTAAACCCAATACATAAACTTTGAATCAAGTGCAACCTTGGCGTGGCAGATCTTGAGGACAGTGGGTTGTTACCCGCAACCCTTTGCAGCCATATGCCCTTATTCCAATTACGTTTCTGAGCCTAACAATATACGATATAAGCCCTCCAGCACGTTTGTTATTAAAAGTCAGATGTATAATATAGAAGCTTTGTTTTAACGGTTTACCACGCGCGCAACGCGCGCCGGGGTAAAACACTAGTTTAATTAATAATACACCATGTGAAGATTTTTTGTCATTATCATAAGTCACCGACTTTATACTTATATTTTGAGCAACGCGCGCCGGGGTAAAACACTACTTTGGAGATAGTACTGATGAAAATATGAAGAATTTTAAAATCTTTGATGCTCGAATTTTTATTTTTATTTTATTTATATTTTTTAATTTTTGAAGATTATAAATGTGTTTAAGAAGACATAACGTGAAGACTAAATCTTAGCTATCTTGAAGTTTATTTTTGTATTAAATAAATTAGTCTTTACTTTTGCATTGTGAAAAGAATATTTACTAATATATTTATAAGCTTTCCGTTGTAAGTTTGTAACAATCAGTCACCTTAGGCCCCGTCTAGATGGGGTGTGACACTCGAATCATCTAAGAAAATCTTTTCACCGTGTGATGATTTTTACACCAATGCTGTAACTAAATCAAATCAGATTCAAGCTCCGGTTGCTCTATAAAAGCTAGATCAACTTTTACAGCATTGGTAAAAAGATCATCACAAGCCATATAATTTTGGCATAGACCAGACTGAAGACAGTTGTGTTGAAAAGAAGGTTTCATGAGAGTTGCAAACCATTTATAGGTTCAGAAAAAAAAAATAATAAATATAAATGTTATTATTCCATAAATATTTCTTAAAAGAATACAACATAGTGTAAGGGTTGATCTGTCTTAAGAAATGTACTGTTTTCTTCTTTGAGAATGATTCAAGTTTAAAAATTATTTAGTTATTAGTTAAAATCAGAACTGAAATCTTCACAAAAAAAGAAACAGGAGAAATATTAACAAAATAAGTCTGAGAAAGATCAGAATCTTGGTATCTTACTTGTCATCATGCACGTAAAACAAAGATCAGATATTTGATGGTGAAAAAATGTAGAACATAATAATAGCCAAAAGGGCTCGTTTCATTTCAAAGCTAAGTCACTGTCGGCTTCCTTTAAAGCTCGTACAAGGTGAGTTATGCGGTAATGGAGCTTGGCATTTTCTTCAGTAACGCGTTGCAAATCCTTCAAAGCCTGAATAAAGTATTAAAACTATCATTTATGTTTACTAGATAAACAAAGCAAAAGAGAGTGTGTTCAGATTAGCTTTTGAATTTGATGTGACCAAATAATACAATTCAAATAAGAAGCTAAGCGGGTGTTTGGCAATATCGCTTATTTAAGGAATTAAGATACACAAGTCTCAAACTGCCTATTCATAAGAGTTTATTTCACCCTCAAATAAGATAATAATCATAAGTAGCTTTTTTATACCCAACCACGCAAACCTGTTTATCAGCACCATACAATATCCCTTAAGAGTCATTTTTTATATCTTAAGAGAAAAAACATGATAAAAAAAAAAAAAAAAAAACTAAATTTTCTATTTTATTTCACTTGTTTGCACATTAGTACTCTCTAATTTAGTAACATTAATTGTCCTTATTGAGGGGCAATTTAAACATATAAACACACGTCTCAAGCATGTTTTCACACAATACAATAGTTCACCTTTTCTCTTTCAGCTAGTTGCTCTGATTTTGCATCTTCTAACATCTTTTCCAATTCAGCTACTCTATTTAATAATTCCTTACTTCCAGTGTCTGCAAGTAACCAATCCAACAAAAATAAAAGATAAAATTACTAGATATTAAAATTAAGATCTTACGATCATGCTTCTCAACAAGGCTACCAAGTAATCTGAGAAAAATGCTTAAAAACCAACCCGTCTTTGCAGCAAAGGCAGCTTCTAGTTTTGCCAACCGTTCCTAACCATCAAAAACAAACAAGAAAGGTAAATGAACCCAAAAGATATGCTTAATCATCCTTATTAGTATGCCTAATGATCACTCTAACGATATGATTATGACCCTTTATCATGATCTTACTGAATCTCATGAAATTGGTATCGAGACAAGATGAAGATGAATATTCAAGGTGTATTGGAATTGAATGATTACAAAGATATAACTAAATAAATATATAAGAGGTGGTACATTAATCACTCCACCAATTTAGCTATCCAGAAAAGGAAAACAATATTGATGAAAAAATACAAGGGGACCCAAATGGTAAGTCAATGATACTCCAATTTTAATACTCCCCCTCAAGATGGTGTGTGTAAGTTTCGAACACCCATCTTGTCAAGTAGGAAACGAAGTCGGTCACCGTTAAGGGCCTTTGTAAACAAGTCCGCAAGTTGCACTGATGAAGGAATAGGACAAGGTACAATCTCATTTGAAGTTACCCTTTCTCTTATGAAATAACAATCCATCTCAACGTGTTTAGTTCTTTCATGGAAAACAGGGTTGTTCGCGATGTGGCGTGCTGCTTGGTTGTCACAAAACAATTCGGTCGGACCAGTTTGGGTGACGTCAAATTCTTTAAGAAGCCATCGTAGCCATAATACTTCACTCACGGCGGCAGCCATTGCACGGTATCTGCTTCAGCGGAAGAGCGGGAGACAACAGAGTGCTTCTTTGTTCTCCAAGAGATGGGGGCGCCACCTAAAGATATAAAGTATCCGGTGCGTGATCGGCGTGTCATCGGACATCCTAGCCAATCAGCGTCGGAGTAGGCTTGAAGTTTGAAAGAACTGTTGTTTGAAAGCAAAATACCTTGACCGGGTGTAGCTTTCAAGTATCGTAATATTCGAATTACGCCGTCCATGTGGGATTGGCGTGGCTGTGCAACAAATTGGCTAAGGATGTTTGTGGCATATTGTATATCAGGTCGTGTGACTGTTAAATATAATAATTTCCCAACTAAACGTCGATACCGGGTAGTTTCAACAGGAGGGTCATCATCTTTGATGTCAAAATGCATATTTGGCTCCATAGGAAATGAACTAGGACGACATCCGAGGAGTCCGCTTTCTTCTAAAATGTCTAGAGTATATTTTCTTTGACTAAGAACTAGCCCATCCTTGGTTCGTGCAACTTCAATTCCAAGAAAGTATTTGAGAGTGCCTAAGTCTTTAATGCTAAACTTGGCATCCAGAAAGCTTTTCACACTTTGCATTTTAACTTGATCATTTCCGGTCAAAATGACATCGTCTACATAGATGAGGGCTGAAATAAAAGTATCACCTTGACGATATGTGAATAACGAATGATCGGCCTTTGATTGTTTGAATCCAATAGCCGTAAGAGCATGAGTGAACTTGTGATACCAATTTCAGGACGCTTGTCGTAAACCATAGATTGACTTATGCAACCTGCAAACACGAGTATCGCCATTCTTAGCAAAACCTTGTGGAATTTTCATGTAGACTTCTTCATCTAAATCCCCATGAAGGAACGCGTTGTTTACGTCAAGTTGATGAATGAACCAACTTCGTTTAATGGCAATGGTTAATAGTGTTCGGACGGTTACAAGTTTGGCAACCGGCGCAAATGTATCATGAAAATCAACGCCTTCTATTTGTGTGTATCCTTTTGCTACCAGTCGAGCCTTAAACCGCTCGACATCGCCATTTGGTTTGTACTTCACTTTATAGACCCATTTCGAGTCTATGGTCTTCTTCCCTGGTGGTAGTTGTTCCAAGGTCCAAGTTTTGTTGGATTCTAAGGCATGAATTTCTTTTTGCATTGCCTCTCGCCACTTGGGATCTTTAACCGCCTGTGAGAAATATTTTGGCTCATCATGGGAAGTGATAGCCGCAAGATAAGCTTTGTGATTAGTAGAAAACTTATCATAAGATATATAATTAGCAAGAGGATGTACCGTCGAGGTTTTTGATCTTGGAATGGGCTGCGAATGGTCCATCGAGCCGGGTATATCGACATGATATTCATCAAGATATTTCGGTCTTTGTTTCTCCCTCGTGCTACGTCGCGTATCGATGGGATGTGTTTGGTTTGGAGGTTCTTCTTGTTCACCTTGTTGTTGGTTTGCTTCAGATTCAACATTCTCAAAAAAAGAAATGTCTTCATCAACTTGTGTCTCTTGATTATTGTCCTTTTGTTCATCATGGTTTTGAGCATTATCATTGGTTGGAGGTATTGAAGTTTCACATTGATCCATGTGCTCCCATGCACGTTTTAGCACCTTTTTGTTTGTTTCTACATCAGCCGCAACGGAAAAAGGGAAAATATTCTCAAAAAACTTTACGTCCCGAGACGTATATATTTTTTTCAGCTCTAAATCATACACTTTGTATCCTTTTTGAGCTTGAGGATACCCAACAAAAATGCACGCTCTACCACGTTCTTTGAATTTATCTCCCCCTTTCTTCGTGTCTCGGGCATAAACAAGACACCCGAACACTTTCATGTGATTGTAAGTAGGTACCTTTTGCAACAAAACTTCGTATGGTGTGGCTCCCTCCAAAGTTGTGGAAGGTAATCGGTTTATAATATACACGGCCGTTAAAATACATTCCCCCCAAAACTTTATCGGTAAGTTGGCTTGGAACCGTAATGCTCTAGCGGTATCCAATATGTGTCTATGCTTTCTTTCGACCACACCATTTTGTTGGGGAGTGTCGGTGCAAGAAGTTTCCAAGATAATTCCATTTTTGTGATAAAAATCAAAAATGTAGTTTGATTTGAACTCAGGCCCATTGTCTGCCCTGATTCTTTTTATAGTTTTCCCATATTGGGTTTTGACCATGTTGTAGAAAATGATAAGCAATTGAGCCACCTGTGACTTATATTTCATAAGATATACCCAAACACCTCTACTATAGTCGTCAACTATTGTTAAGAAGTAATGGGCACCCGTGAGAGAAGCTGTTTTGTACCCTCCCCATATATCACAATGAATTAATTCAAAACAATCGTGCGTTTTTATTGAACTTGTTGGAAAAGGTGAGCGTGTCTGTTTTGCCCTCACACAAGAATCACAAAAATTATTAAAAGAACAAACATGTTGAAGCTTCTCTTTTGAAGCATGACCCAACCGCCTATGCCATGTTTCTGGGTTTATTGAGACTGCCAAAGCCATCTTCACTTTATCAATCGGCTCCAACCAATATAGACCATCGCGTTCCTTACCCATTCCAATCAATTTCCTCGAGTGTAAGTCCTGCATGTAACAGAAACTTGGATAAAAGGTGAAAGATGAGTTTAGACTGTTGGTCAATTTGCTAACCGAAAGTAAGTTACATTTGAATTCGGGTATACTAAAAACGTTATCGATTTTTAAACCATTAGGTAAAGTAACGTTTCCAATGCCTTTAACAGGCACTTTTTTTCCGTTTGGTATTGTGACTGTCACATCCTCTTTCGAATGTGATGAATCAAGTATTCCTTCATCACATGTAATGTGTTCTGTCGCCCCGGAATCAATTATCCAAGGTCGACTAAACGGTAACTTACCTGCCATGTTGACCGTTGGCAATTCCTCATTTACTTCTTCCTTTGCCTGCTCTCGAAAATATTGTGCCATTAAGGCAAAGTCTTCATTCGAAATTCCTTCAATTGGACTCGATTTGACATGAGCAACTTTGTTCAACCTTTTCCAGCCATCATTTTTTGCGGTGCCATGTCTTCTGCCATCCTCTCGAGTTTGATTCTCCTCTTTTCTTTTAGGGTAACCAACAATAAGATAACAATCTTCTATTTTATGATTTGTTCTCCCACATCTAGCACATGGTGCTCTCTCTTTCTTGTCTGTGTAATGTATTTTACTTTTGTTTTGGACTTGAAAGGCCGCAGCTTCATTGTTATTAGGTCGTGCAGTATTAGTGATCTCACGCCTCTTTTCTTCTTCTGAGACAAGATGATAAGCTGTACCAAGGCTTGGTATTGGCTTTGTGGTTAGTATTTGAGTTTTAACAGTGTTAAAGGCTTCATCAAGTCCCATAAGGAACTCATACAATTGCTCTTTTTCTCGGTTCTCAATGAATTCTTTGGCTGCTGCACACGTGCATTTGGGCGCAGGAGAAACCGATTGAATTTCTTCCCATATGCCTTTCAATTTCGTGTAATAAGCAGATACCTTCATGTTGTTTTGATGCGTTTGGGCAAGATCTCGTCTTAATTCGTATGCTCGTGGAGCATTTTGTGTGCCAAACCGCTCCGCTAAGTCGTTCCAGATTTGTTTTGCGGTCTTGGCATATCGAATGCTGCTTCTAATCTCCTTATTCATAGCCGCACTTAGCCATCCTCTAATCATGGCATTGCATCTTCTCCATGACTCGTAATCGGCCTCTCCTTCTTTTGGAACGGGAATAGATACATCAATAATTCCCATTTTGTTCTTGGCTAGAAGAAAATTACTCATTTCATCCGCCCATTCTGCATAATTCCCGTCGTGTAGCGGTTCCGTGACATGAATTTGTCCCGGACAATCAGATGGGTGTAGGTAGAATACAGATTTCGTATTGACGTTTTGAGCGCCATTCGGGGTGGTGTTTTTGTCGGTCATGGCATGGTGTTTAGGTTGAACGAAATTGGCTTAAGAATGCTTAATTCAATAGGATCATGTTTGCTCTGATACCATCATGAAATTGGTATCGAGACAAGATGAAGATGAATATTCAAGGTGTATTGGAATTGAATGATTACAAAGATATAACTAAATAAATATATAAGAGGTGGTACATTAATCACTCCACCAATTTAGCTATGCAGAAAAGGAAAACAATATTGATGAAAAAATACAAGGGGACCCAAATGGTAAGTCAATGATACTCCAATTTTAATAGAATCAAACGATAACGCTAAATTTAGATGCCATTCCAGTGCTTAAAATTACTTGATTTAGAACCTTTCCATTTAAAAATTTTCAGCTCTTCTGAAGAATAATAATTATGCATATATTTAAAATAAAATTACTCAAGTCATTAAGATGATGTCAAGTGTTATAGTAGGACCATAATCCAAAACCCTAAACCCTAAAAGCAGATTTGAGATTAAAACCCGGAACCCTAAACCCTTGATCTTATTCATACATAAAATCAATGCCTTCAACAAATGTACTCCAAACATAGATATTACAAATCAATAACAAAATCTGAAACTTTCTGTGACTTTATGATGAATATTTGTGCATTCAAGGTGGCCATGTTTGGGATTGCTTATTTTCATTGAAAAAGACTTTTGATAAAAATGACTTATTAACTTATGACTTTTCAGAAGGAGTTTTTAAAAAAATATTTGGTTAATTATAAATTAAAATGTTGTAAAATTAACAAAAAAAATATGATTTAAAAAATGATAGGAGTTAATAGGAGATAATAAAGGGGTATAATAGAAAATTAGATCAAAAGTAGTTTTCAAAAGTCAATAAATAACCCACTTCTTACTTCTCAAAACCTACTTTTTACCCTGTATGAAAAGTCAGTTTGAAAAGTTATTTTAGGTTTGCCAAACATTTTTTTTACTTATAAACTTCTCAGAAGTTAATAAGTTAAAAGTTGAAATTAAATAAGCAATCCCAAACATGCACTAAATCTTAAACCCTAAACGCTAAAAATCCAACCGGACTAATTCCAGCATAAAATCAACGCGATTCATGGGAGAATTGCACATAAATACAATCCAAAACACATAGTAAGAACCCATAACGAAATCAGAAACTATGAGTCAGTTTATGATAGAAAAATTCCGATTAGCTAAATAATGAAGACGCTGAAGATAATAAAAAGGAATTGAAGTGAAGAGGTAATGGTATACATACCTCAGCCTCAGTAGCTCGTTGATGAAAGGGTTTTAGGGCTTCTTGAAGATCATTTGATGCCGCCATATCTCTCAGAAGTAAACCCACGGTAGTGACGATAGATTAGAGAATTGATCTCTTTACCTTTGTAATTCGATATGAAGTCTGAAGAGATGAATAGTCAATACCACCCCCTTGAACTTTCTGTGATTGCAATATAGGACCTTAGATAATGGGATGGTGGGAACTAGGAACATATTCACACAATATATTCTTGATTCTACATCCACATCTCGTAGCATTATTAGTACTCTCTAATTTTTTTTTTTATTAGCGTCACAAAAACTAACTAAGAGCATTCAAATCTTATTTTTTTTATTTTTTTATGAGTGTATGACTTATATTATAATGAATAATTGTAAGTGGATTAAAAAAAATGTATTGTTCATTTGTATATTTAGATGAAACATTGATCACCTATAAATTTTTTAATATTTTTGAAAATAATTGCGTGAGAGAGAGAGAGAGAGAGTGAGAATGATATGCTAAAAGTATAAAAATAATATTTAATTGTAAAGAAGAAAAGAATAATAATTTTTAATATAATTTTAAAGATGAAGATTGTGGATGAGATACATATGTTTTAAAAAACATTTTTTTATCACCCCCATAAAAACTACTGTAATAGGCAAAGGTTGCTACCTTCTCGTCTTCAAAATACGACTCTGTAACCTTTTTCACTAGCTCTGGTACTAATGGTTGGAAAATAAAGATAAAAACATAATACAGCCAACTTGTGAATAACTCCAACCACGTTTCTTTTATTATTAGCTGTTCAAAGAAAATGACTCTTTTATTAAACTCAAATACTACACAAATTATATATGGTGTAAACTTTCATGACATGTTGAAATTTTGACTGCGCAATATTAAATTTATAAAATATGATTTGAATGGTTATGGTTTAAACCAAAAATGGTTAGTTATAAGGTGATGAACCGGCAATGAACCAAATAGTATTTGAGTGAACCAGACAAGATTACAAGTTGAAACCCTCTGATGTTTCCATTCTCTCTTTGCAATGGGTTTTAAGACGGTATTAAGGAATTTAAACAGTCAACTATCACGACCTATCTAATTTCCAAAACACCACGTAAGATGTATAATGGGTAGCCCGTCTGTGAATTCATAACTAAAGAAGAATGAGTAAACATTGAACGGATTAGAACAGTAAACTTAACCACCTACATCAGCAAGTAACCAAAAAAACCGAAAACCTTATAAATGAGTACTACATATTTTCAACAAAAAAATATTCGCAAAAGAATACTAAATCAATATAAGAGTCTTATTATGATAATCACACCCAAGGTTAAAAAGAAGGAACAATAAGAGACGGAGTATAGCATGTGTTACGCATGAACACGTCCAACTAGAGCAAAACCAAGTTCCAACGGCATGTCCATGAAGTAACCATAAGGACCCCAGATGATAATCTGACGACAGTTCAAAACGGCAAATGCAATATCGTACATAGCTTTAGTGACAAAGAGACGCTAACTAGGTTACTTAAGCCGTTCCTTTTTAGAAAAGGGGCATTCAACACAAATCAAACCACTTGTACGCTTTGCACCACTACGCCACAACTCGTTTGTTTGTCCCAACATTGCTATCATAAGCACGTCTTTGTCATGAAGAGTTTTGGTTGCTAGGCGCCATACACTAATTCATAGAGTTTATTTTCTTTGATTTGATAGTTGATTTTCAAACTATAAACTCATACACTTACTGTAATTTGTTCAAAATTCAATCCACAACTTTCAAACAAATTATTGAAATACCCTTTAAATACAAAAATCAACAAGATGAGAACATTTTATTACAAAACAAAGCATCACAAAAGAAATACAAGGACCATTAAGAAAACAGATTAAGTTGAAGGGAAAATACATCCACAGAAACAAATCTTTCTCCAAATTCACACTGATAAAGGCTAAGTTGTAAATACAGTGTAGATACAAACCCTAAGCAATGAGGAAGGGTAAAACCGTCAACATGAACGCTTCATATGTAAAAGTAGCATTCCCAGAGTACGATGTGTCCTTCTCCTTGAACTTTTCCGTTAGCCCCTGCATTCACCAAAGAACAAATGTTTGACTTCTGATAACACACTTTGACTTTTAGAGTCAAACACTTCACAGCTTGAAGATTTTGCCAAAACAGCAGAGGTTCAGAATTTTAGCAATTTTTCATGAATTTAAAGGAGTGAGTGGTGGCATTATAAGCCAGCCCGTTTACTTATAAATGGATCAGTTTGGATTATGAATCATTCCTGAATGGTGAATTAGTCCAATCAATATATTCAACTAGAAATCAGGTCAAATGTGTTGAACGGGTCAAATTTGCATAAAAGTACTTTTTTAATTGCTTAATGCTTGATAATATTAGGTTCTTACAAAGTGACCCGTTACCCATTACCTAACCCGACCTGTTTTGACATAAAAATATGGCAGATGATGTTTGTGGGCCAAGACCAAACTTGACCAAAATCCATATGACCCCTTATCAAAGCTGACTGGACCAAAATCAGAGAAAAAGTTGTCGACAGCCTGATTCAACCCAGCTCATTATGACCCATTACCCAACCCTTCATCCCGCCACCTCTAATTATAACATATATAGTTTTGGCTCAGAATATGATCAAAAGCTGAGTGCTTTTCATGGTAAAGTCTGTTACATACCTTAACGGTCAAGCAGCACCTGAAACCATCATACATAAACAAGAACATCGTTAGATATGACTAAACAAAAGATGAAAACTTATAAAGAAATTATAAATTATATAAACATACTCGATGAAATTATCGTATTCGATAGCCTTATTCTTTCCACCAGTTTTGTCGAACTTGGACACCAGTAGATCCAAAACCACAGGTGAAACCGCGAAGCCCAAGCTCAGAAGAGCCTCTCTCAGTTCGTTGGCATCAATCTTGCCACTGCGATCTCTATCGAATTTCTCAAAGTTTGCCTAAAATAAATAAGACATAGAAATTTACTTATTTACTGATTATTACATATATTAAGAAAAAATATCAAAATGATGATAAAGAAAGTTGTTAAAACTCACCCTCCAGTTCTGTAAACTGTAGAAAACTTGAGTGAATTCTTTAGGTCCTGATATCATCATCAAGAACAAGAAGTTAACAAGAAAAACTTTCCATTTAAAAAAGATTACACACAAACACACACACACACACACGCATTGAGGACATTCTTTTAGCTAAAGCCTAAATGTAGATACATTCAACCAGTAAATTTGTATAAATTTAATGGAAATGGGTTATGTTATTGTCCAAAACCTGTAACTGTTTTTTTGCTTATAGGTTTTTCTTAACAAATCAATTTCGATCACAAACCATTTCAGGTAGTTAAGTTTAATTCGGTTAGCCTCTAGGTCCAATTTCTTTTTTTTCCTATTCCTTTTTTCTTCCGGCGGGCGAAGATGATTAAACTAAAACCAATGACCAATCTAGCAAGGTGCTAGAATTGGAATTAGAGCTCCAAATTATCTAAAAGACTAAAACAACAAAAACAAAACTACATTTGTAATATTAAAAGCACATACTTTCTCTCAATCAAAATCCAACCCCTTTGCTTACTTTTTCACCACATGAAAGGCCAATTAGGTTCTATAGTTAATAATATGACATAAGAGCTATTGTTTGATTATTCAAAATTTTCGATTATTAATCTCACAGTAGAATAATCGTGCTCTCCTATTAAAGATTGTGATTCAAATCTAGCAAAATATAGTAATTGCTATTGTAATTTTACACTAGAGTAACAGTGTATTCGCTGATAAAAGAAATATTTCCGATTATTTATCTCAAAATATCATCTGATCGTGGGACCAAAACACACACGTCACCATATGCACGCTTTCGTATACACTAGGACTAAATGAAGTGGGACCCCCAACGCGTTTACGCTTACCATATATTTAGATTGAACTTATGATGTTATGTTAAGGCTTAAATTTGTGGACACAAATAAGCAAGAGCATTCACGGTGGGTCCTTAAAATTATGTGAGTGTGTTTGGCATATTATATGAAATGGTTTTGAGTGGTTTTGAATGAAGGAGAGAATAAATGTTATTATAGATTGGTATATTTGAAGAATCACTATTCAATCCTTATAATTTTTTTAATATTTTTGAAAGTGATTGCGAGTGAAGTAGAGAGAAAAAAGTAATGATAAAGGTATAAAAAATATTATTTAAATGAAAAAAAAAAAAATATAGTGATTTTTAATGTAATTATATAGATAAAGAAAAAGAATCCACTGTAAATGCTCTAAAAAATGTTAAAAAAGTTTAGTCCATTTATCTTTTTCCTTTTGACAACTTTATTAAAGTGGGTGTTTGGGATTGCTTTTATATCCTTTACTTTCAATTATTAACTTTTGAGAATTTAATAAGTAAAAAAAATATTTAACAAACACAAAAAAAATTTAAAAATGATTTTTTATATAAAGTAAAAAGTAGGTTTTAAGAAGTAATAATAGGTTACTTATTAACTTTTTAAAATTCTGTTTGTTTTAATTTTTTATTATAACCTTCAAGTAGCTCCTATTTACTCCCTTAGTTTTTAAAGTATGTTCGTTTTAATCATTTTACGACATTTTATTTTATAATTTAATCCAAACATTTTTTTAAAAAACTAATTTTGAACAATTATAAGTTAATAACTTATTTTGTCAAAAATCTTTTTCAACCAAAATAAACAATCGCAAACATGCCATAAGAGGGCTTTAAAACCATCACATTTGCTTTAAAAGATACTTTAATAAATTAATATTTGTCTACCTGGCATTTTAACTAATAAATCACTACACATAATCTTAGTTAAAAAAAGTTAATGTTAAGTTAACGCTTATATGATAAATAAAAAAAAAACTTTTAACAATCATTAACCATTACTAATTTACTACTATCAAAATAAAAAATCATCAACCACTAAAATACGCCAGTACGCGGCGCACGACACGTTCCCGATTTCACCCAAATCAATCTCCGATCAAACTAATCACTGTGTGTATTACTACGTGAAAACGAAACCAAAATTCAACAAAGAGATAGCGATGGATTTACCGATCTTTCTAGTGTTGGTGTTGGTGAACAGATACATCAAAAGATGAACTGTACGGATACTAAAGCTCTGATTATACGACGACAACGCCGATTGCAGCTCCTTATCATCAATAACCCCGCTTCCGTCCCGATCCGCCGCCTGAAAGCACGCCACCACGTTCGGATCGGTCCCCGGCGGGAACGTCGACGGAAGGAGCGCGGCGAACGGGCTGCCGTACGACGCCGGAGCCGCCGGGTAGCCTCCGGCGGCTTGGTAGGGTGAAGAAGAGGGTTTGTTGTGGTCTTTTGGGGGTTTTGTTTGTAGCGGTGCGGCGTAAGGGGCTGCGGGCTGGGGTGCGCCGTAAGGCTGCGCTGGTGCGCCGTAGGGCTGTGGTGGTGCGCCGTAGGGTTGGGGTGGGGTGGCGTAGGGCTGAGCTGCGGTGGTGTAGGGGGCGGAGGAGTAGGGTTGCGACGACGGTGGGGCACCGTAGCCGGAGGGGTTGTGGTGGTTGTGGGGGTATCCGGACATGATTTGATTGTAGGTGGAGGAAAGGGGGAATTATGTGTGATTTGTTTTTTTGTTTTGTGAGGAAAGTGTGGTGGTGGAAAGGGGATTTATATGGTTTTTGGATGGAATATTATTATTTTCATGTTTGCTCCATCGAAATAAGGATTCTTATATGGATAGAACATGTGTTATCTTTTTTATTTTAACTTTAGTATGAAATGTTCAAAACACTCTTACTATTAATATATATTTCCCACCCCACCCCCACCACCACCACCATCATATTATCTTTGTCGTCATCGTTGCTCACCACCACCATCTCAATTACCTCTAGTCTTCCACCACCGCTGCTCATTGCTAAACCTAATTATTGCTTATCACCATCGTCTTCATTGTTAATGCACGACACCAAAACTTCATCTTTCATAACCTTCTATTGCATCCAACACCATTCCTTGCTTGAGTTTGCACTAGATTGGAAACTAACCCAACATCTACAACATAAGCTTTATAAAGGGTTGGCGATGGTTGCAAGTGGTGATTGGGCGCTGCTTGTCAATCAAAGAACACTTATTAGTAGGTAGGTTCATGTATCGATAGGATGGCGATGGGTTATAGCAGATCGGTGGTAGTGTTGGTGTTGATTGGGGAAGGAGGGAGAGAGGGAATGAGAGAGAATGTGAGAAAGAATGGTTTCAGGTGGTGATGGTGTCTCGCTAGAAATGGCGGTGGTCTACTGGAAGTGGCAGTGGTGGAAGTTCTTATGGCGGTGTATGAGGTTCTTTTGGTAGCGGAGGTGGCTAGCCTTAAGTGGTTGGGTCTAATAAAATCAGATTATTTATTTATTTTTTTTCTAACCTTAAGGGTATTTTGATCAATTTTTTAAAATTTAACAGAATAGTTAACTTACATCCAACTTCGGGACCAAACCTGTTACATTTATGCTTACTTTGGGACTAAGCTTGTAGTTTTTTAAATTTAGGGATCAAAACCGTAATTTGAACATAGCACAAGGACTATTCGTGTAATTTACTCTTCTTATTTTGAATATATAAATTTGGTCAAACTTAAAAGTTAGAGTAAATTTTGTTTTTGTTTTTACTGATTTGGGTAGTTTAATCATTTCAGTTTAAAAACACCTTTTTTTATCATATCATGTTACGTGGTTTCAACGATGAATCTAGCCGAAGAAGAGGAAAGAAATAGGAGGACTGAGCGGTAGGTGACTTAGGGTTTATAATCGAAAAAGAAAAGAAAGAAAAAACATACTAGGTTAGATACTAAAGAACCAAAATCCCCCTAGACATAGCAAACAAAATTAAAAGAGTTAAAGCTGTTTTAGTTACAAAAATATGATCAAATGCCTTTTTAAACTGAAATAGTTAAAGGGATCAAACCACACACAGCCTAAAAAAGGAAATTTACTCAAAAAATAAGCAAAATATCAATTAAATATTTATAATCGGATTGAAATTTATAACATGTTACCATTTTTTCTAAAAACACGACACAACCTTTCTAATTTTGCATCACCTAATATTTACATAAACATTTACAATGAGATTTAAAATCTCACCACTTAGATTGATTCGAGTCCACCAATACAATTGGGCAAATACGTCTTACCATCTACTACCCATTTAGTCGTAAAAAAAACTAATTTCGAGTAAATATAAGGGTGCAAGGAGCATCTTAAATCTTATCCAAAAGCATCCTAGCTAGAAGTGCATAAATTGGGTCTGTTTTAGGAATTAGTTGCGAGTAGGCATTGCCTTTTTTTAAAGCCAGTTTTTTGGTAGAATCAGATAGGATCCGAAACGGGGTTGGGTGTGGAATCCTACCCCTATGTAAATGGGTAAGTAGGCCCGGGTATTAGTAGTGTTTAGGAACCGGTTCAATATGATTGGGTAAGATTTTTGAATTTTTTAATAAAAAATAAAACTTTAAACATCATGGAATTCATTATTCATTTATTTTTAGCAAGTTATCTCAAATTTCAAACACCCTTCACGTGCAGTAAATATAAAAAAACTATCTAACCTCTATACACACATCAAGGTTTATTTTTATACAAATATTTTTAACGTAACTATTCGATTTATTCTATTTGTCCATATCACTTGTGAAGCAAATGAATTTCATGAAAGAATAAAAATCAATAAAATAAAAACCAACTGGTAGCGACCGAACTCAAACCTGTGCCACTTAGTAGGAGGAGGGACGACACGCTAACCTTAGGGCTGGCTAGCTTTTTTGTCAACATAGATACTTATATTCATTATTTAGCTCTAGTTTATTAAAAAAACACAAATGGCTGTCATATGATATTCTTTGATTTGACACTCAACAAAATTAAACCAAACACAAATTTTTACTTTTAAGCGAAAAACCTCCTCCCCAAGTATACTTCGCCCTTGGTTCATATCATTTACGAAACCAAAAAATTGCAAAGAAAAATATTAAAATCGATGGAATAAAAACAACTCGTAGCGATCGAACGTAAAGTCTAGCCCCTTGGATGGGTAGCACAATGACCAATAGGTTGGGAAGATTCTTTTTTAAAAATTTACAACAAAAATACTCATATTCACTTTATAATTCTAGTTTCAAAAAAAGTAACAAGTGGCTGTGAGATAGAGGTGTTCAAAAAAACCGGTTTGTCAACCGGTTCGGGAAAAAAAAACCAAAACCGGTTTGGGGCCCAAACCGGTTTCAAACCGACCCAACCCGGCGGTTTAGGTTTGGTTTGTAGGTTTTCTCTTTCAAACCAGTTTCCAACCCGGTCCGGTTTCAAACCGGTTACAAACCGGTTTTCAAACCGGTTCTTAAACTGGTACCCAAACTGGTTTCAAACCGGTTTTCAAACCGGTACCCAAACCGGTTTTCAATCAATTATTTATAATTTTATGTCGTTTGAATTGTTTCTATGTTTTATATTTTATATATTTCACTTTGATTTTAAATTGTGTACTTAATTTGAAATTTTGTACTTTGTTTTTAAAAACAATTATGTAATGTTTTTAAAAACAATTATGTAATGTTTTTAATTTTATATGTTTTAATTTTTACAAATAAAAATATGTAAATGCATCTTATAGGTGTATTTAATTATACAATTAATATGTAACATTCATCTTACAAGTTTATTTAATTTTTACAATTAATTGTTTATTTAATTTATAACTAACTAAAAAAAAAAAAAAACCAAACCGGTTTTATAGGTTTGGGTTTTTTTGAATCCAAACCGGTTTAGAACCCGAACCGGTTTGAGGCCAAACCGGTTTTGACCACGGTTGACCAAACCGGAACCGGTTTCAAACCCAAACCGGTTTTTGAAAAAACCCGGTTTGTACACCACTACTGTGAGATGATATCATTTGATTGACACTCAGCAAACCCTAACTAATCACAATCATTTACCATAAATGGTCATAAATTGATAATATGATTAACTGCTTTTAATAACTTGGTGTATGAAAATTAACGAATCATTAATGCGAACTTGATGGAATAAAAATAATAAATCATTAATGCGAACTAATATTTATAAATAAAATTTATTCTCGTCTCCTCCACTTGTCTTTTGTGATGCAAAGTAATTAAATAGTTAGTTAAAACAATTTTAATTCCTAAACTCAATTTTATATAAGCATATAAAAATATGTCATAAGACATGACAAATAAAAAAGGATCAAATATTAAAACCAAAGAACTTTTGGGGCCAAAACACAAAAGCTAAAAGTTTCTTGTAGCTAGAAGTTTCAAATTATATAGATAAATAATAGTTTACAAACCAAAAGAAAATATATTTCCTAAAACAGAAATATTAAAGAATTTTGTGCTAAAAATTTTGTGCGTTTTCTGCAGGTCCAAACTGATTTCGCTATAAATCCGTAAGAACTGAAACCAATTGTGTAACACGTAAAATTTTGAGCTAAAAGTGTCAAAGTTAGAAAGAAAAAAGTTAAAATGAAAAATATTAAGAATATTTGAGTTTTTTTTAAATGATGGCCACCAACGATGGTCTCGTGGTCCTTGAAAGACATCGACTCCATATGATGACTCAGCCCTAAATTTTTGACCAATGTGTTGTTGAGTTGGATGCATAGCGGACAACCACCATGCCGCTAACAACCCAAGATGATGAGAGAATGAAGGGTGGCTTGAAAACCAATGCATGACAAGTGATTTGGACGCACCAAAGCGGTCAGGAACCGCCACCCCTTGTGTTTAGTTAATAAAAATAATTAAAAATCCAATTGACTTGTGGGCTAATTAATTATACAAGCTTAAATTGGTTGAGCTAGTAACTTGCCCAAAGGTTTACAACTAATGTTCTTATCCAGAAATGTAAAAGACTTACCATGTTTCGATTTTAAGTTACACAACATAAGATAACTTAGCAATGGACACTACACAAATACTTTAATCTCATAGTGACATGCTGCATTATTTAAAAATTACGAATTCCAACATTAATTTTACTCGTTATCTTTTTTCTCTTTTATCCTATGATCTACTCTAGGGGTGTTCAAAAATATCCGTATCCGAGAATCCGATCCGAAAATCTGAATCCGAAATATCTGAATTTTCGGATATCCGAAAATTCGGATTCGGATTCGGATAGTGATTTTCAAAAGTTTCGGATATTCGG
This sequence comes from Flaveria robusta, assembly GCA_025506415.1. Classification (NCBI taxonomy): domain Eukaryota; kingdom Viridiplantae; phylum Streptophyta; class Magnoliopsida; order Asterales; family Asteraceae; genus Flaveria; species Flaveria robusta. Next base: position 18,174,293 of record CM046471.1, read on the forward strand.
ATATCCGATTATCCGAAAACTATAAAATATTTTTTTTTTTAATTTTAAACATATTTTTAGTTTAGATTGAGTTTTTTTTAATGTATACTGAGACTTTTATGATATGAGTTGGTTTTTTATATTATTTTTATAATAGAATATGTAAAATTATTGTACAAAAACTAAAAAATAAAAAAAAATTAAAAATGAATTTAGGATATCCGAATCACTATCCGTATACGTATCCGAACTTTCGGATATCCGAATTTCGGATATCGAAATTTCGGATACGAATAGTGATTTCTACTATCCGAAATTTTCGGATATCCAAAATTTTGAATATGCGACTTTAAACACTCCTAATCTACTCCACAATAATCATTGGGGTCGATGTACCATTCGTAAAAACAAAAATAACCATTCAAACACCTAATTTTAAAAGTCTTAATCAGAGCATTCACAACTCATTACTTAAATTTATGTGAGTGTATTTCTAAACACTGTTAAAAACTCAATAATGTTTTTAATATATTTTAAGTGATTGTGAGTAAATGATAATTTTTAAATGATTGTGAGTAAAGAATAAAAAAAAAGTAATTATGAATTTGAAAAGTAGAGTGAAACAATATGATTTTTAATGTAATTATATGAATAAAATTAAAGACCGGGTTGTGAATGCTCTCAATGTCGTATAATATAAAGGAATTCACTCTTCAAAAAATTTACTCCACGAGAATGGGTCTCATTTGTTCACTTATTTGATGTCCGCGTTTGACTTCTCGTATTCTACAATCCACATGTCATGTGTTATAGTATTTGTTTGTATTTAGTTTATCAACTTGTGAAATATTAAAACAAGTCATAGATTGATTTGACTTTTTCATTGTTCTTTATTTATGGTACAAGCATTAAACTATATGCAATTAGGTTTTCTCCATATTATTGTATAATTTTGACAACCATTTTCTTACTCGATAACGACCTGTCATTAATTAGTCTTTAACCAAGTCCTATCTATCTAAGGGTCTGTTTGGTATAAGGTAATGGAATGAACGAAGCAATGGAATAAATAAGGGAATGGAATGGATGAGGGAATGAAATAAATCATTACATTCCATTGTCTTGTTTGGTTACCCTAATGAATGAATCATTACTTTGTGTTGTTTGTTAGATATAAAAAAACTAAAGAATGAAATATAAAAGTAGTTATGGTGGTGATGGCGGGTGGTGGTGGCGGCCGACGGTGGTTTCCGGCGATGGTGGTTTCCGGCGATGTTGGTGGCCGGTGGTGGTGGCCGGCGGTGGTGGCCGGCGATGGTGGCCGCCGGCGGTGGTGGCCGGCGTCGGTTAGTGGCGGTGGTGACCGGTGGTTGGCGTTGGCGGTGGGTGAGTGGGTGGCGTTGGTGAATAATGATGAAAAAAAGGATGGAATGAAAAAAAAGAGGAAGGGATGGATGGAATGAATTTGAGGGAATGAAATCAACTATGTAATTGTTAATTTTATTACCTTTACCAACCAAACATGTATTTATTTATTCATCCGTAATGGTTCATTACATTCCGTTACTCATTCCTGCGTACCAAACGCCACCTAACACCTTAATGATCAATCCTCTAAGCAAGTGTCAAGAATTCAAAAAGTCAGTCGAAATCAACAATCAAAACCTATCCATGATTAAAATATTATCAATTTAATGGTTTTGGTGGACTTGAAGAAAATAATCGTTTTCATCATCACCTGATAATTATAGAGTGGTTAGACGATGTGCATAAGTGGGAAATTTATTTTTTGAGTAAGTTTTACCTTGTTATTACTATACTAATATTTAGAAATTAGGATCTACGTTAAATCATGGGTATTATGTAGTAAGACACTAAAGTTTCTATTTTTTCAAATTAACCACATTAACAAGAATTGCAAGTAACACGCATGTTAGACCGACAATTAAAGCCTTTAGTTTGCTTTTTTATTGCGAATTTTAAAGTCATGTATTTTGTTTTTATAACTACTTTATATGTAACTAGGTTATAACCTCGTGTATTACATGGTTTAAATAAAAAAATACTAAATATTTATCAAAGAAGAGCTAGAAATTGTAAAATGTTAAATATAAAATTAAGTACTTTGATTAGTTGATAAAACATTTTTATCATTTTTAAAACTTTCGTTTTAAAAAATTATTGCTTTAAAAAAATTTCGTTTTGTTTATCCATATCTTATTTTTCAAAACTCCAGGTTTGTTTTGTAAAAAATATTTTTAAATAAAACTTTTATTTTTTTATAAAGATTGATTTTAAAATATTTCATAATTTAAAAAAGTTTTGTTGCTTTAGAAAAATTTCATAGTTTTAGACAATTTGATTTTGAAAAGTATTTTTTTAATCAAAATACTTTGTTTTATTTAATAAAAAATATCTTTTAAAAATTAATGATTAAAAAATGATTTGGATTTAAACTCTAGAGAGAGAATGAGAAAAATATGAGAATCAGTTATTTGACTATTTAAAATGAATTAAATTGTATGGACGGAAAAATTAAAGTGAGAGAACTTGTAAAAATACCATGTGACATTACATGTAAAGGATTATTAGGTTAGATTTGAATAGGTGTAAACAGTAAGATACAAATAGCTCAAGCATCAAAATGTACAACTCTTTCAATAACCTATAAAGTCTCACGTTGTTTTTTCTTGTAATTTTTTAAAGTTTTTTTTATTTTAATACTTTTATATATAATTCATGTTAGTCATATAATGTTGTTTATAACTTTTAATAAATAAAATTTATATAAATCTTCGAATACTCTGTTGTGGCGTATTATTCTTATATACTTTCCAATACAAATTTTGATCGAAACCGAGACGAGTACCTTTAGTCATATTTTGTTATACATTGTTGTGACATGCTTAGGATGTTTATTATAATTCAATTTTGTCGTTGCGACATACGTATTTATTTCAGCGTTAATATGTTTAACTGTTTAATTTTTTTTGCCGTTTTGACACGCTTATTTTCATCAACATTTTGATATAAATTTCCTAACATTATCAACATCCCTACTGCAATGCACAGGTTTGTGACAATTTCATTTTATATATAAAGTTTTGAAAGTTTTCATCGATGTCAGTGTTCTTGTTTTTCTCATAAAGTTAATTATTGTGGGAATATTGAAGAATCAAGCTACCAAACACTAAGTGTTGAATAGCTAGCGTCAAACCTAGTCTAGGTGTCAAGGATAAGTCTATCTGTCAGGCCATCAGCTGATCAACAGTGAGTTAGCACATACAATGAATTTGCCGATCTGCAGTTGTATATGTAGAATCACTATTTTTGTATATAATGTCTCAGTTTTGAAGAGCAGTGGTGTTACCATGACACTACAACTACCAAATATCTACTGATCTGATTTACTATCATAATATGTAGATCAATGGTTATGGCATGCCATTGATCCGAAACCTAAATAGACAATTACGATTTGTTCTAGTATTTAGCTTTCCTAGTATAAATATATTACTCTTGTATAGTCTTGATGTTAGTTGATCTGTCCACATGCTTTGTTGTTACAACCTTTGTAATCAATGTATTATAATCAAGTGAATACTTTAAAAAGATTTCCATTGTGTTATTTATATCAAGTATTGGATTTTATGTGTTTGTTACTAGTAGTTGATAAATATTTCACAACTACTAACTACTGATTTATAGAAGTTCTTATTCAACTGATCTAACAAATGGTATCATAGTTTTGGCTCTTGATTTGCTTGAAATTTTTTTCAACAAATCACTTGTTTGCTGTGAATCAATCTTTTCAAACACTAATAAAATGGATGTTGTAGCTATGTCTAACCAACAATACTTTGAAAATGGTACTTAAACCAAACCTTCCATGTTCACCCCCAATGATTATGATACTTGATATAGGATGCTAGTTTATGCTAATTGATGAAGATTGATGTTTTGAACTTGTGAATTTGGTTTGTTTTTCGGGAACTTACCATTAAAGGACTTTTTGGTGGGTTAGTTCTTAGATTAAGCTCAATGGTTTTCGATGATTGATATGTGATGTTTAAGACTTAAGAATGGCTTGGACAGTGTTATATTGTGAAAAAAGTCTTGTATGGTCATACTTGCTATTTGTGGTGACTTTTGTGAATTGATATTTTGCATGTTGAATATGTTATGTGTAGGACAATGTGTGATATTTGATTTGGTGTTAGAATGATCATAGGAATGTGTTGGGGGATCATGATGTAAATTGTACATATGTGCTTTTATGGCTCTAAATTAGGCAACTTTGCATATGATGATGTTCTAGGTTATACTAACATGTTATGGATGAGCATTAGATGAATTACATGTGAAAGTGGAATGTTTGTTATGGTATGCTATATAGTTGTGAAAATGCAATTTATTGTATTTTTTTGTTACTTATTGTGTTTTTGTGAACACTATTGTGTTTTCTTAAAATTGATGAATTCTACAAAAATATATATAATTGTGAGATAACACTATTATGTAACTCTAGTGTGTAAAACACAATGATAAATGAAAAACTAATTAATCTAAAAAACATGAAATGATATAAAATATAAAACACAATGGTAAAATGTATAATTGTGTTTTGTCATTGTGTTATCGTGAGCACAATAAGTTTTGAAAAACATATTTGTGAATAACATCATTGTGAAACTCTAATTGTAATGCACATGATAAGATAACCACAAGTTATATAGTATATAAAAAATAATAACAAAAATAACATAAAATGATTCAAAATGTAAAATATAATGATGAATAAATATAATATATAATGAAAAATATTTGTTACAATGAACTAATGTTTTACGTAATAATCTGACGTATTTTGAAATAATAAGCAAAATGTCATTTTTTTTAAATAATACAATAACACAAGTCAAATCTACAATTCTTTCTAAACTTTTTTATATTAAATACAATTTTTATTATAATCCTACTCTTGTGATAAAAAATAATGATCTAAATTAATATTTTGTGGGCTGTAAAAGGAATCGTCTCACATATCATTCTTTTTAATAAGTTATACATTTTGTTTTAAAAAAAAAGGAATAATTTGGATTGATTCAATTCATCCTTTCCGTGTAATATTATTACACATCTAGAGGTTGACGAATATTTCTGTTTAAACGTGCAAAAGAAAAGTTGTACAACACCAAGGTTGACCTAATAACAAAAGTCAACCATTATCCAACCTCTTCTCACCCACCTATGAAACAAGGAATCTGGCTATGCAATAAAATAATTTCTTTGAATGAAATCAATAAAAGAACATGCACAAATAAATTTTGGAAAAATCGGAACTGCGACACCCTACATATTTCCCACATCGGCTGTGCACAGTAGAGATTACTGTTTCATAAGTAATGTCTGGTTTCTAATATCACCAACGCGTTTTGGGCGTATTGACTTTGGATGAGAGGAGACCTCCATAGTGAAACGTGCTCAAGTGGCAGCAATCTAGGGATGGGTGACCTACTTGGAAAGTTTTCACCCGGGCAATCAAAAGCAAATCCGTAAGCTCCTCGTGGGCAAAGCGGACAATATTAATAATACGAGAGGCCGGGTGTTACAAATGGTATCAGAGCCACTTCTGCGCCGTTCGAGATGGTGGGGCAAACCTCATCAAGGATGATGAGTCCCGGGGAGTGTTCATATGGACAACTTTTTATTGTGAGAAAGATTTACCTGTATCTAAGCGTACAACGATGTGTGCCTGTGGTACAAGTCTTTTTATGTTTGGGCAGTTGCTCAGCTCGCCTCAAAAGATATGTTCTAAATATTTCGGGGCGGTCAACATGTTAATGGAATTAATAGTCATGAAATATATTTTTCAACTAAAACAAAGCATATCCAAGGGCATTTAACCCAATGATATCCTGTTATCCATACTATAATTAGTTTTTTTCATAATAGAATCAGTAGTAGATTAAAATGCGTTTCGATGAGTTATTAGAGCACTCATATTAGAGTCCTATGATATTTTTTTTATCTTTAATATGTAAAAACATTACTATTTGCAGAATTTAACTAATTTTACAAAATATACAATTTTCAGTATTCGAATGTATGGTTTTCGACAAGGCGAGTGCTAACGACCACACTCATGCCGTATAGTACGAAGGAAAACGACATCCGCCACTTAGCGTCACGCTATAACCCAATATCAGTTCAAATAAAAAGTTTATGGAGGGGGATTCTAATGCTACTATGGCTGCAAACGAACCGAACGAACACAAACAAGGCTTTGTTCGTATTCGTTCATTAAGAAATAAACTTGTTCATGAACTGTTCATGAACACTTACCGAACGGGTTTTCTTGTTTGTGTTCATTTATTAAGAAAATGAACATGTTCATGAACTTTTCACAAACACTTACCGAAAACAAATAAACACAAATAAGATCACACGAAAAATAACAAATGTTCATGAATATGACAAACACAAAGAAGTCTATGAACACAAACAAATACAAATGATCATGTATTTATTTTAGAATAAAATCAACATTTTCATAATAAAATATACCAAAAATAAATAACACACGTAACATAAATATCCAAAAACACTTGGACATAATTGTCATAAAAATAAATAACAAAAAAATTAAGAACATAATCGAACACATTATCGAACCGAACATAAATGAATGAACACAGCTTGTGTTCATGTTCGTTCGTTTAACAAAATGAACGAAATTATTTTGTTCGTGTTCGTTCATTTACAAAACGAACGAACATAAACGAACTTCCCGCCAAACAGTTCACGAACTGTTTGCTGAATGTTCAGTTCGTTTGCAGACCTTAATGCAACTACTTTGAAATTTGAAAATGGAATGTTCAAAGAAATCAAGGTGCTATAACCCAAGATCAGTTGTATGAAAACTTTTCACTAGGTATTTTGATGAAGATGGAAAATAAAGGGCGAGATGTAATTATTGTTTAATAAATTACAATTGTGAATCAAAAAGGTTCTGGAACATCTAATATGAAAAATCACATTTTGAAGTGTAAGAATAACCTCGCAAATAGTTCTTCCAATCATTTAAATCTTGCATTTAGTACAGAGTAGGATGAGGAAACCGGTGATAGTAAAGTTTGTTTACAATCTTTTCGATTTGATTAGAAAAAAAAGGTAAGAGGGCAATAGCTAAAATGTTAATTATTGATGAGTTACCTTTCAACTTTGTAGAAAGTGAAGGATTTAGAAGGCTCAAAAGAATTTGTCAGCCATCATTTGTTGTTCCATCTCGAAGCACATTTAGAAGGAAGTGTTATTAGATATATCTTGATGAAATAAATTAAGCTTAAAGATCAAATGAAAAAGTCAGTTCATAGAGTTTGTTTGACAACAGATTCATGGACATCTTTATAGCGAATCAACTATACATGTCTTACTACACATTATGTTGATGAGAATCGAAACTTGCAAAAAAAAGTGATCAACTTTTGTCCTATTTCAAGTCATCAAGAAAATGATATTGGACGAGCCGTGGACAATTGCTTGATTGATTGGGAATTGCAAAATGTTATGACTATTACAGTCGATAATGCATCTAGCAATGACGTTGTAGTTGAGTATTTGGTAGGAAAAATGGTGAAATGGAGTGATAAGTGTCTTCTTAAAGGGAAATGGACATATGTGAGGTGTATAGCACATATAGTGGATTTAGTTGTGCAAGATGGGCTCAAGAAGGTGGGAACTTCTGTAGATCGCATTAGGGCTGCGATTTGATGGGTTAGACAATCATCAGGAAGATTGAAAAAGTTTAAAGAATTTGCTTTGTTGGAAGCAATTGAAAGTGAAAAATGTTTAACTTTGGATGTATGTACTCGTTGGAACTCTACTTACTTGATGTTGAATGTTGCATGAGAGTATGAAAGAGCATTTGAAAGATATATGAAGGAGGATTTGATGTTTTGTCGTGATCTTCAAAAAGGGTATGGGGTGCCGGATTCAAACGGTGGGAAAATGCAAAAAGTTTGGGAGGTAGAGTGCTCAACTCATTTAGGAGTTCTTTAACTCAAATTGTTGAAGCTTTAATTTGTTGTCAAGATTGGATGCATTCTAGTGGTGTTGCTTGCAATGTGGAAGAAAATATTGAAGACCTTGATAATTTGAAGAAAGTTATTAACTCTTCATTGTCTATTATTTGTTCTCAACTGATTATTTTTTAGCATTGTTTTATTATTTCTACAAGTATAACTTCTAATTGTCTGTTTATTGTTCTTGTAGAGATGAGAAAGATATCAGTTGACTTAAAGGGTTGGTAGCGTGTTTAGTGGTGTGTTTGGTGTGCTTGTTGGGACAAGAAGACTTAGTTTTGTAACTTTTATGATTTATGATGTATTTTCTAGACTACATTTGAAGTTTGAACTTTGTATAGACATTAGTATTTTTCAGGTTTATTTGTTTCATTGTTAGGGATTCTAAACTAGCATAACATTAGGAACTAAACATTAAACACGAATGGAAAACTAGCAAAAAGCAGATTTGGATTTATTCGGATATTTTCGGATTATTCGGATTTATTCAAATCCGATCCGAATTGAATTCAGATCAGATGGATATATCCCTTATTTGGATAAGATATCCATATCCATATAATCGGATCCGAATAATCCGAATAATACGTTATACGATCCGATGAACACTCCCTAGTAGCGCGGTGTAAAAAACTAATTTATTTTAAATTGTAAAAATAATAGTTTCCGGAATAGATGGGATGGTGACCACCATGTGCGAGTATTCTAACATGCTTTCAAGGCTCTTTCCCCCCTAGTAAAGCTCAAGCTCTTGGAAAAAAAATAAAAGGTTGATTTTGTGTTTATATATGTTGTAATAAAATGGAATACCTTTATTAATTGGACTGGCATTATACTTTTCTCACAAATGTCTATACATTTGTATAAAGGATAGTGTGCACACCCTTATACAATTTTATATACATTTTTATACTGCATTTTAAATTTGTATATTAAATGTATTGAAAATGGTATACACCCCTATAAGGATTTCTATAATTTTGTATATGACAGTTTATACATATGCATAACAAGAGTACACTGAGTGAAAATATAAGCGCACATGAACTTGTAGCGTAATGATATATGTGTTTGACTCACACTAAAGCGATGAGGTTTATATCCTTACAAGTGAAATTAAATTTTGTGAAAAATTGTTGTTTAGATAAAAGATGATAATTAAGAGTAAAAAATATTTTCCAAATGAAAATAAAAATACAAGTTGATGTACATATTATGCAAGGTTTGAATCAAATAAAAGGTTGGTATTACGTGAAATGAAAAAGATGATTATGCACCATTCGTTAAGAATATAAGGATTGACATATAAGTGAAGGAATAAAAATAAGACTAGAGGGATAAATTTAAAAGCGCATGAATGTTGACTTTTATACAAGTCCTTAACCATTTTTAATCGTTGATAACTTTTCTTACATTATTTCTTTTTTTTTTTCTTCTAAAAAGTGTTATAAAATCATCCATTTTTATTTTTAATTTTACTATATAACAAATTGTATTTTCAATTAACCCTGTAGATTTTGATGTTTTCACGTGCAAAATTATGCTCTTGCTATATTATTATAAATTATATATCTTCAAGGTCGATGACTAAAGAATGTTGGGTATATTGTCCACAATAATTTGATTATATGCTAATAGGTCTTTATACTTTTACAGATTGACCACCAAGGTCTTCTATTTTACAAATAGCCTCTCAACCCAGAATTCAAACAAGCATTTAAGCACATGGTACAATTTAAGACAGCATGCTTTTTTTTTATTGGTTACCAATCATCACTAAACCTTGAACAAAGATGAAAGATAATTAATTCATGATGAATAGGGTGTTGTATATGTTGTAATCGGATGAAGAGAGAGTCAGATTTAAGTTTTTGAGAAGATATGAATAGGGGTTTCAAATAACCATTAAACTTGGCTAATTATAAAATTGAAGATCCGTATTCAAGTATCTTGTTTTTAGTTTTAAATCTAAAGATATTTTTGAGGCAATATTCATTTTTACCTGTACCAAATTAACTCCTTTAAATGTTAAACATATATCGAATACAACCTTTATACTTTATTAACATTTTACCAACATACAATATACAGAATACTTACATTTGAAAATGACTAAAATAATAATAAAAATTATCTATTATATACGTACAATAAAATAGGATCTTTTTAATAATAACATCTTTCTATTCTACGTTTCACTTGCTTATTGTTCCACATTACCTTTATTGATCCTAACTTTTGACCCGTTAATGCCATGCCTCCAACTCTCTATAATGTGTTTCTTCACAGTTCCGCAATAACACGCCAAGCACAAAAACTAGTTACTATTATAATTATGTTCTTTAACGATTATAACTATGCTAATATTATTGTATCCGTATCGTTTTATCATTATATTGGTAATTATTATGTATTTTACTTAAAAAAACAAGTTATAACATATAATTAATTGCATTGTATTTTTACGTGAGTAAATTGAAGCATATACCTCTCATCCATAAAACCAACAATGTACGCATGATGTCTCATCCATAAAACCAACAATGTACACGTGACAAGTTCTCATTCCTTCTTATTCTTTTTAGGCCAACCTATTTTTCAAGAAAACCACCCCAATCACACATTTATAATTTTATTATACTACTTTAGTTTATTATATTTTAATCATTTTAAACAGATATTAGGAGTTTATTTTATTAATATTGTAATATATAATTAGTGTGTGCGGATAGTATATATTTTGATAAAGGTTTTTCGCACAAGTCAATTTTAATTGGTTTATACTAATACTAAACTACAAACACAAAAGGTAAGTGTATATGTCGTGTGATGATATAATGCTGAAAATAACCGAGTATCAATCCGTGAACATACTGAGCCTACTTAATAACCTTTATAATTGATTATCGGAATGAGTTTTGTCTTGAGAAAATGATAAGTTGCATTGATGTAACCAAACTTTTTATATTTTTTTAAACAAGAATTAAAAGTAAAATAAAAATAAAGTTAAAAAACATTTGCATTTAAAATAGGAAATCAATGCTATCATCCTAATTAGATTACACTTATATAAATATGATGAATGGCATGGTGTGATTAAAGATATGAGTTAAGATAGTTATGTTAATGCCTATAAACGTGAGTCAACGTGAATTTCTCGTCTGTCGGCTATATAGTGACAAGAAAAGCCACATCGAGTCACTTAAAACCTTAACCTCCAAGCCACTAGTGATGTAGGTAAGACTTGAGCACCCTTTTAACACAAGATTTCTGAAAGCATAACTTAATGTTATAAAGATAGTTGATCAAGTTTCTTTTTAACATACCATTGATTTTATAAAACAATAACAATTACTGTAGATTTTTCATACTAATAAAAGGGAACCCATAAATGATTAGAAAGTTAAGGTGATATGATTTCTAATAACCATTTCTAGTTTATTAGCCATGAATTTATTATGAAGACCGGTTTTGCGAATAAAAGCTAGTTCATACGTTTTTAAACCTTGTATTACGTTCATAATTACAAATCATAAGTTTATAACTTTCCGTTTAAATGTAGATGCTACATATCAAAAGTTTACCCAAGATTACCATAACATTAACATCACAAAAATCACACCGTTAGTTCATCACAAATAGCATAAAGTTTCACTAAATTATGATGATAAAATGAAGTTTAGCTCATAATGAGCTTGAGCATAACAAAAAAGATAGAACAGAGTAATGAAATCATCGGTAAATTAAAAAATCAAACTGGTGATCCATTACGGGTGATGTTAAATAATCCTGAGCTTCTTCTAAGTGTTGAATGGACCTCCAAAACGTTCAAAGAACTTCCAAAGGTTGGGTTCCCGATAAAGAACACCAGCATTTCACCTCCCAAAAGCTCCTCTCAAAGTTGCAAATGAACTCCTTTTTATAGGCTTTCTTGAGCGCCAGGCGCAGACCTATACTAGAACAATACTTACGAAAGTTGGTCGGCTTGTATGCTCAGAAGTTGTCGGGGCACGCCCCCATGCCTCTCAGGGCAGACCCCTGAGCTCACTTTTCGGGGGATAGTATTTTTGTCAAGTCGGATTGCTGAACACGGGGGTGTGCTAATTTTCGCACGAGGGTGTGTTTCAAGATGGGCATAAGGGCGTGCCTCATGAGGCACGACCCCATGCTAGAATTTTGAAGCTCGTTTTCTTCAATTTTCTCTTTGTTTAAGCTCCTTTGTTCATCTTGGTCTTTTTGAAGCGTAAAAACACAATTTAAAAGATTTAGATATCAATTCATCATTTTCACTAAGAGTTTGGAGTACATTAGCACACACCACGGGCACATCTATCAACTATAATGCTTAAGCTTTAGCAGCTCTCACATACGCTAGATATGCTCCATACCCTCGTCACATAAATATTTTCTATCTGTATCATGGAAATCATCTTCGAAACTTGTTGACTCTATTACCGTAAACTATGACTCGACTGCCGACAGGTGCTATCAAATTAATCATCTTCTTTTGACAAACAATATTAGCACAACAAGTTGCCAACCAATCCATACCCAGAAATGCTATGAATCCTAATAAGGTCATAACATTTAGCTAGTAGGAAAACTAGGACCTTCCAATTCTATGCAACAATCATCTATTTTTTGATATCCTGGTTATCTTACCAATAGTTGTTTCTACCTCAAAGGCGTCATCTTTCTCCTTACCAATACGGTTAAGTACTTACAGAATGAAGATACTATAAAAATTCTACTCGCACCAAAATCAAACAAAATAGAGTCAAGAACATTGCTGACTAAGAACATACATCTGGCTAACTTTTGGCCCCCTCTATTATCATTGTGAAAGCCCTAGCTTTTGCTTTCCCTTTATCCACCGTCTTGTTGTTTTTCCTTTTCTCACCGCCTGAGCCATTAGGTTTTGCCTTCTAGTAATCATAGTGGAGATGCCCAATGCCTCCATAATTAAAACACTTCCTTATATCCAGGCACTCTTTTGCAAAATGGTCCGTCTTCCTATAGTGATAACGAAGATTAGTGCCAACCCGACACTCTCACTCATGCTTCCTTCCACACTATTATGAATTCTCCAACTTCACCTTCTTGAATTTTGGCCCCGACCTATAGCAACGACCCCTTTTCACACCACCAACCCATTTCTTCTTCAGCTCTTTACCATCTAACCCACCCATGATGTCATCGTATACAATCCCGCTCAGTTCTACCAGGGATTCAAAAGTCTTTGGGTTAATTGTCTTAACTTAGGTGCAAACCATAAAAGGCAACTCCAGAGTGTAGCATTTCTTCTTTTTTTACTCACTATTGACCAAACGAGGGACTAGTTGGTCATCTCATTGAATCGGAAGGTGTACTCCCTGTGAGTCATTTTCCCTGCCTTTAAACTTAAGAACTTTCTCTCAACTCTATGCACCTCATTTTGAGGGAAAAATCTTCTGATTACCATCTTCTTTAGTTGAGACCACTTTTTTTTTATTTATTGCAACATCACCCTTAGTCTGTTTGATAGTAGCCCACTAGTGAAGGATTCAGACACAAAGGAATGTGCAGCAAACTTAACTGCCTGATCTTCTCTGCATTCACTAATCTTTATGACCACTTCCATATCCAAGACACATTGAAAAGTAGCAATGGCGTCTTTCTTTCCATCAAAACTAGGAGGGCTGTATCCCTTGAAAGCTTTATAGACACAACCTTTGGCAACCACTACCACAGTTCACTTTCGCTATCCTTCTCTTTCTCCCCCTCCTCATCATCTTTCCTTTCCTCAGTAACAACTATCTTGTCCATCCTCCTTATTCTTTGTATTTGGTCACTTAGGCTGAATAAGCTGATCATGCGGTTAGGATCAAATCCGAAACACAGTTCAACAATTGCGGCTGATTGATAAACTAATGCGAATGGACTATATGTTCATCCACATTAGTTATACAGAAACATCCTAAGAAATACGGAAATTGTAGCCAATGCGGGTAACAGTATTAACTAATGCGATAAGAATAACATGACAACAATTGAGGACAAACGCGGACAACAATAACTCATACCATTCGCTTAAACAAACGCGGATTAACCATGCACATCCGCATTTATACACTTAGTAAATAAAGTACTAATGCAAATGACCATTTAGTGACTGCGGGTTTTGGTGATGCACCCGTATTAACTTATACACTTATCGTATTTTAGGCATATCATCTGGGTTAATTGAACCCACTGTTCCTTCATATCAACTTTCTTTAAATCATTAAAAATGATAACTTTCATACTATAAAATGTTTAATCTTTATCAAATCATTCATGGCATTTATACTCTTCCCAAAATACATAAAACACAAAACAATAGGGATTTATAAATCACCTTAACAAGAAGAACACGAATAAACCCTATCCTAGAGGAATCAATCGAGATCTACATAAAGATACATTAAGATGTCAACTTTAACGATCAAAATGATGTTAAAACACCCAAATGACATAGATCTAGCTTAGATCTTGCATTTCATACGTGAAAGTCTATACCGTTGCCGTAAATCCTCAGCTTTCTCACGCTAGAATGTAACTTTTTCTCTCTAGCAGCCCTATTTGCAAGAATGCTTGCATGGGGCTATCACACTTGTTTTATAGGGGGTTTTAGGTTGTGGATTTTTTACTTGTCAATCTTTAGACCCTCCATCTTTCAAATCTTTTAAACTGGCAACTTTTTATTTTTCTTTAATTTGGTTTAACGCAAATAGGGGTGCTACAAAAAAAAAAAAAAAAAAAAAAAATACAATACACACACACTTACCCACACACACACATATATATAGGGTTAATGGATTTAAATACTCCCAACTATTCGGAATTGGCCGCTGCCACCCCCAAGTATCATTTTGGCGAATATAACTCACAAGTAAACACTTCGGTGTCTGTATCACCCGCGGTTTGTCAGAACCCTAACGACGTTAACTTTTTCGTGATGTGCCACGCATAAGTTGATGAAATCAAATATAACAAACCAACAAGAAGAAGGTTGTTGAAAGATTTCTTCAAGATTCTTTTCAAATCTCTCTAATCAACAAACAATAATCATGGTGAGGAAACCCATGATTAATGCTATGATATTAGTGTATGAATGTGTATGATTGTGAGATTGCTAGTGATTGAATGATTGAATGATAATAACTACTTGTTTGTATTGATTGTTCAAAAGCTTACAAAGGATTAGAGTATCATGCTATTTATATTCTATAGAAAAGCTATGTACAACTACTAAGATACCCTTATATAAACGAAAATTACATAAATAATCCTAAGTCTATAAGTCGTTCGTTGTGGATGATGGACTGTCTGCTGTGAGTCTAAGCCTTCCGCTGTGGAGAGGAATAAGCTGTCCGTTGTGTCTTGAATGTTGTCCGCTGTGAACACTTTGTATGTTTGTCTTGATAGTTGTCCGCTGTGGAATGTTCATCCGTTATGGATTGAACATCTGCTGTGGAGTTAATCGTTGTGGACTTCTGTTCATCCGCTGTAGACACTTGGAGCTCTTCTTCATCCGTTGCAGCTTCTTAGTCATCCGCTGTGGGCGTGTCTTCATCCGCTACCGCACTTAGCAAAAAAATTTCTTTTATCTACAAACCTGCAAAAGAAATTTAAGCAACATTAGTGTATGTTATAAATGTTAATGATGCTAATGTGTTAGTTAATGATTGTTTGAAAGTTAGAACACATTATGTTTGATTATAGCAAGCATTATGCTTTTAATGCACTTGTTGAGTCCAACATACGTGTACAGGCCTCGCTTGTGTGGCACGCATATGTATGCGTGCCACATCATCAGAAAGTTAACGTCGTAAGGGTTCTCACAAACAACGGGTGATACAGACACCAAAGTGTTTACTTGAGAGATATATTCGCCAAAATGATACTTGGGGGTGGCAGCGGTCAATTCCCAATAGGTGGGAGTATTTAAAACCATTACCCCATATATATATATATATAACAAAGAAATAAATCCA